>CM061132.1:148416135-148439098 GCA_030789695.1 Scilla litardierei | reverse complement strand
CACAGTGTTACAGCTTTCTGTTTCAAAAAAGGGCAGGAAATGAGCACGTGCTATTTTCTATATCGAACATGGACTTTAGCGGTCCGATTAGTGTCCCTAACATTGTAACGAAAATTGTCACCTTTTGTGACTCTTCTACACAAAATTTGCATCAGCTTTAGAAAAAAACAAGATGGAGTTGATAAGGCTTCATGATGAGGTTATCCAACAGTGCAGTTTTCAACATGATATCGACACTCAATGAAAATATATGCAGATTCCTAGTAATCAAACACCATACATAGGTGAGACTTGGGTCCGGGGAAACCCCACTGAGTCCATATGATGTTCACAAAATGGGAAACATTTCCAACTCTTTTTCAGAAACTATATGTATATACTTGGGACCTTTTCTGATCGTGTCATGATACTTGATCCATTAGCATGGTCAGCGGCTTTCGTTGCCTGAGAAACATCCTAAGCAACGTTTAGACAACATGGATAGGAGAAATACTTCTGAATAGATCTAATACTTCTGAATATACATCTATAAATATTTATTTAAAATTATATTTAAACAATAGTAATATTTTGTAAATTTTTCTTCAACTTTCCTGTTCCATGAACAATACTTTGTTTAGATCACTTAATTCTTGTCTTATAATAGTTATTTCTTTGTTAGATATTGAAGTGTAAGTTGTATTTTTTTGACATGGCATATATGAAACCAAAGACAATGTATACACACCCGTGTAAATGCATACCTATTAGTACAACAGCAGGCTCGGGAGGTGGCAAAGCCAAAAACGGGCTCGTCATCGACAACTGACGCTTGCTATGACCTCATCGATGCAGCCATCACCGCTTGCAGCCCGATCCATCGCTGCCTTCACCACCGAAAGCCAGATCCACCCTTGCCATTGCCGGTGGTCTGTTTAGATGTCTGCCACTTCTTCTCCTACCTACTTCCTCCTCATCTCTTCTCTGATCTAAGTTATGTTATCGTACATCAGACCAGGCCATGATATAATCTTAAAAAAGGAGGGGTATACTGTATACTGTTGTATACACAATATATGGTATACAGTAAAAAATACTTTAAACTCCGTTGCGTTCTTCCTTATGTATTGGAAGTAGAATGGATGATGATTGGGAGTTATTTTTTGCTTGAAGCTTAGTGCTTAGGACTAGTTGTTTGACGCTTGAGTGTTTGATATTGGTAGTCGGTTGGTGTTTGATGATTGGTTGGTTGTTCAGCTTTTGCCGGTTGGTTGGTTGCTAGTATTTGGAGTTGGTGTCTTCCACTGGGAGTAAGGAGGTGATCAATATGATAGAGTCGAAATCAAAAGTGGAAACAATGGTTTTAAGAGTTGGTTTTCACAAGAATCACAGATCGAAAATTAAACTGGACCAACTATAAGCCGTGGATGTGTCTAGTTAAGACATATTTTGAGTGTAGATGTAAGGAGAAGCACTTGACTAATGGGGATGTGTTTAGTTAAGACATAGTTTGAGTGTAGATGTAAGGAGAAGCACTTGACTAATGGTCCTTCGTCCGAGGGTACAACCGACAGTCGACTGGAAGCTGTACAACCGACAGTCGACTGGAAGCTGAAGGATAATCAGATAAAGACAGTTGCTGAATTTTACGAAACACAGGATTCAAAACCTTGCAATTAAGTAGAAAATTATAAAGAGATTTAATGTTTATTAGAGATCTCATACTCTAAGAAGAAGAACATTTCCAGAGCACACTATGTATCTTAGTTCTTTTGGAACAGCCATCAAGAATAAAAACTGCATGGGTGGCAAAACGAACCCAAATCAACCCGATCCGAACCCAGCCTCTTGGGTCGGTTATGGGTAGGGCCAATCTAGGTTGGGTAGAATCCAAATTGACCTGATTGATCCAGATAAGGTCTGGACCATGTATGGGTTTGACCCGTCAATCCGACTCAATCTAGATTCCATATTATAAATATATACATATTATTATCATATCACCAAAAGATCACATGCCTTATTGGTAAGTGATGATAACATACATGTGACTCAAGTTCAAATCCTGAGGTTATTTTTTAAAATTATTAATCAATATATAAATCAATTCCAACTTTATCTTTTCAATATTTATATAAATGATAATTATTCTCACTATCACTTAGTAGCTCACTTGGTAAGTATTTATGTCAACAAATGAGATGTCGGGGTTCAAATCTTGTTAGCAGCATATTATTTTTTCTCTTCTTTTCAGTCTGAATCTGACCTAAACCCCACTCGTTAGACAAATCAGGCCATGTCCATGTTTCCGAAACTTGACATGGATTTAATCCGGGTCGGATTTGGGTTTACCTCCGTTCAGGCTAAGTCAAACCTGACTCGAATCCGACCTGTTTTCTACCCTAAGTTGTTCCCACACCATTATACGGACTTCCACGAGCAGTATAAAGAGCAGAAATTATGGAATTTTTTTTTTCATCTTGACAGATGTGTAGAATATGAAATATCAGAGAGCAGCTAGCAGTCCTAATTTTTCTTGGAATTCTACGACCTGAGTATGCAGTAGCACGTCCTAAGATCATTGGTGGTTGTTTTACATGGTTATTGCTTGAGATTTTTCATTCTTTATAGCAAATTTTCCTGAAGAGTGGTTAAAGTTCTCGTTTAAGAAGTTTGGGTGAACAATTCGCATGGGCTACAAAGCAACCCTTTGGCGACACATGTAGATATTGAGATGTACATGGACGATCTAACAGAGGAGGCATATGTAGTGGACAAGTTGGTACTTGGTGTAAAGACTGTTGAAAACAACGGTCTATGATTTTTTTGTTTGATGATAACAAACCTTTATGAACTATTTTAATGTGTTTGTTAAGTGTTTTCATGTGGAAAAGAGTTCAGAACATCAAAAGGGCATTTTCGTCATTTTTGAGCTAAATGGGCACTTTGGGCGAAATAGGGCAATTTGGTCATTTTGGGAAAAAATTTTGCGAAGCTATAAAGCATTAAATATGGCCATGAATTATGTGGGAGATAACGAGGAAGTCATAGAAATTTTCGAATTTGAAAAATGTGCTAAAACAGGTAAAACAAGCCATATATATGATGGGTGGTAAATAAAATGCTAGGATTTTTCTTGAGAAAATCCCTATATAAATCAACTAGGGCCGGGCCTTATAAAATCAAACTCTCTCAAAAATCTTCATGCGGCTGCAAAGAACAACAGATAAAGATAGATAGAGAAAAGAAATCAAAGGAGAGAGAGGGTTCTAAGAGCTTAAACAAGTTATTATTCCCTAAGCTTTTGTTAATTTTTGTTTTGCAGGTGATTGGTCTCTCAAAAAAAGCTGTGTGCGGCTTGCTTCAAGAAAAAACGAAAGAGAGCAAGTGGGAGAAAGATAGAAACAATGAAAGATTAAAAATAAAGAAGTAAGAGCAATTCTCATTGAATAATTTTCATAACATTTGTTCTCATTTTGTTTTGCAGCACCGAAACGCACCAGATGCCAGCCACAAACTGAAAAAGGATTAATGGGAGACAGAGATCAATTATGAGAAGGGAAGAATAATCTAAAAGAAGGGAGGCCAATGAATTTGTAAAGAGTTTAACACAAAGTTATATTTCAATTAATCATTTACTTCGTTTTTGTCTTTGCCTTGCAGGTACCAACGCATAGATCAAGTCAAAAGTTGCGGCGGGGGAAAAATAAAAGAAAGAAGACAGACCTGAGTTTTGCACAAAAATACCGAACATTCAGAAAATTGTAAAAAGGACCTTGTAAGATTGAGATGCCATATCTTTCAGCATAGACCTCCGAATGACGAACGGGTAGAGCAATTGCAAAGTTGTCTACGAGCTGATCGACGAGGACTATCAACGCCACAATTTGAGCACTCTGAACTTTTCTATTAATATTTTTGTGGTGTAGTGCGATTTGATCCTTGCATTATTTTTACATTATTTTTGTGGTGAGAGAGCTACGAGGTGTAGTTCTGGGATTCTTGATTCACATGGTGTGGATTAAGGCAGAGTCCAGCTAGTTAGTTTGGTTTAGTCGAGCATGTGATTTGCAAGTCTATAGAGCTTGTAAGCATGGAGCATGTGATTTGCGAGTTCTGAGTGTCTATAGGCGTGTTGAGACTGATTAATCTATTAGTGGACTTTGAGGGTTGCTGGAATAAGTCGAGTTTCGACCGAACCGATGTATATCTAGTGTTATCTGTGGATGGCTACTATTTCTGTGTTTACACAAAGTTATATTTTAATTAATCATTTACTTCGTTTTTTTCTTTGCCATGCACGCATGGATCAAGGCAAAAGTTGCGACTGGGAAAAATAAAAGAAAGAAGTTTTGCACAAAAATACCGAACATTCAGAAAATTGTAACAAGGACCTTGTAAGCTTGGGATGCGATATCTTCCAGCATAGACCTCCGAATGACGAACGGTTAGAGCCATTGCAGAGTTGTCTACGAGCAGATCGACGAGGACATATCAACGTCACAATCTGAGCACTCTGAACTTTTCTATTAATATTTTTGTGGTGTATTGCGATTTGATCCTTGGATTATTTTTACATTATTTTTGTGGCGAGAGAGTTACGATGTGTAGTTTCGGGATTCTTGATTCACAGTGTGTGGATTAAGGCAGAGTCCAGCTAGTTAGGTTAATTCAGTCAAGCATGTGATTTGCAAGTATATAGAGCTTGTGAGCATGGAGCATGTGATTTGCGAGTTCTAAGTATCTATAGGCGTGTTGAGACTGATTAATCTATTAGTAGACTTTGGGGGTTGCTGTTTTGACCAAACCAGTTGGATGATATTTCTGTGCTGTCTGTGTGTTGCACTATTTTTTAATATGTCGCACCCTATGCACCCCCTCTATTTTTACATTATTTTTGTGGTGAGAGAGATACGAGGTATAGTTTTGGGATTCGTGATTCACAGTGTGTGGATTAAGGCAGAGTCCAGCTAGTTAGGTTAGTTCAGTCAAGCATGTGATTTGCAAGTCTATAGAGCTTGTGAGCATGGAGCATATGATTTGTGAGTTCTGAGTGTCTGTAGGCGTGTTGAGACTGATTAATCTATTAGTAGACTTTGGGGGTTGATGTAGTCGGTCGAGTTTCGACCGAACCAGTGTATATCTGGTGTTATCTGTGGCTAGCTGTTATTTCTGTGTTTTTTATCTGCCTGTGTGTTGCACATATTTTTTAATTTGTCAAACACCCTATGCACCACCCCCCCTTGAGGATGTACTTTTCGATCCTACAAAGACTAAGTGTTGAACTCAGAAGGTAGAGGCATGTCCAATGTTGTAGCATTTTCAGAGCATCTACTTTACCATTACTATAAGAAATTCAAACACGTGAAGTTTGCTTGTCACAAACTTCATGGGTCACATGGGAGATGTTTAGATGCAATACTGCATATGTGATTTTCCAAGCTAATTCTTGCCAACCCAAGAATATTCATTTGTCTAAAAATGATTGAAGCGAGTACCAGATGTTTTAGAGGTTTTGTAAGGCATAGATGCAGTCATCTTCTTCGACGATAACATTGACCGGATCAAGTAAGCTATCTATCTTTATTTTCACATCAAGCACTTGAACTCGAGTTACAGACACAACAGCTTCTGACCATATGAATAATAAATCAGGTATATTGGTTTCTTTTTATTCATCTACTTGTAGACATATAGTGACAGCATATGGCCCAATATCCATCGATAAGGGTATTGGCTCTGTTAGTGTCACTCATTTACCTGTGACATATTTTGTATCTGTTTAAAAACCATTTAATTTACATTTTATTAGTAAACTAACACGGTTGTTAAACTGCCATGTTGTCTTCTTTCTTAATCGTGTGTTTCGACAGATTGAAATGAAGTAAATGATTTACACTAAACATGAGTGTATGGTCTTTATTACCTAGATGCAAAGATTGGATCAGCTTCTTGTTTTGGTGTTACTTCTCAAGTTCTCATACATCACACATTATAGATTAGGTTATCTGGGTCTTCAAATTTTAAATTTTTTACAGTCTAAGTTCATAACTTGTCAAGTCTAGAATGTGAGTCTTATTAGTTAGGAAAAAACCATCACGTCTTACCAATCGCGAGTCAATAAATATGCTCAGAAACGTTCTGTGATTATCTATTAAGATGTATATGGACCTTATCGTGTTGAATCTAGACCTGGAATTAGATATTTTGTCACATTTGTGGATGACTCATCATGTTTAACCTAGGTTTAATTATTAAAAAACAAATCTAAAGTGTTGTCCACTTTTAGAGCTTTTATGTTTAAAAAAGAATTGTTCATATTTTTGCAAAGTCTTAATTACAAATATTTTGATAATCAGTTTACATCTTTTATGCCTTACTCTTCAATCTTCCAGTACGCATACACCCTAACAAAATTAGATAGCAAAACATAAGAACAAATATCTACTAGAGATAACACGAACACTTCTTTTACATGTGAATGTTTCAAAAAATTCTGATCCAATAATTGTTGAAGGTAATTTTTGGTGAAAAAAATTATCATATCTCCCTGACAGAGTCACAGTTTATCTCTATCCATGGTATCTTCCAGAAGTTGATTCAAATCTAAAATAAAAAAGATTTAATAAAATAAGTGTTTATCAACATAACATTCAAAACTCACCTATAAACCCCCAACTTCAAAAAACCTTAACCAAGGCCTCAGCACCAGCATCAAGCATAAATGACAAAAAAATCTATCCCCTTCTCCCTCAGCCCCATCTTCTTCATCTCAACTTTCTTTTTCCACGTTCCTCCAAGATTCAAGAGCACCATTCCGGGCAACATCAACTAGCCTCACCAGATCATCTCCTACAACCCCAAAACTGGCTGACCCAACCAGATATGACCAAGATTAGCCAAATCTAGATGCGTTCAAGCCCAATCCCCTCTCAAACTGCCAAGACCCCACTACAACTCATTGGCATTCCTCTCCCTCAGCCTAATCAAACCTCAAGTGTCCTCGGCCTCCGTATAAGCTGATTGAGATCCTGCCAAATCCTTACAATCATAAACTCCCAATATCTCGCCAAATCCGTGTTGAGATCTTCCTTGCTGAGCAACTCGATCGTCACTCAGATCACAAGCCTCCAACCCAAACAGTGATGGTTGCAAATCATAATGGAGTTGTAGGTTACCATCCTAGATCGGACCAAAACTCAACCCATCTCATACCCGTCTCGTTGCCGCAACCGAGAATTTACCCATGACTTGACACTAGTCATCTTTCTCACACTTCGAACCCTACCCTAAATTAGAACCACCTTTGGCTCCAACCAGAACCACCTCCAAGCTTGGCACACCTGCTAAGCACGCAACGAAATAATGCCAATGAGCACACACATGATTGATGCACCGGGCACACCGACTTGAAGTGTGGGGCCTACCAGCTACCCCATGCCATATAGTGCCTACCATTCTCTTACGACTCGGCCATCATAACTCAGCTATTCACTTGTCGATGTTCACACACACCACACTTGACCAAACACCAAGGCTGAATATACAGCATGTGTAATCGTCATACGGCTCGTTACACACATGGCTTCATGTCATGCTTTCAGAAATGCATTCACATCTACCCACACAACGCAACACACTAAAGATTAACCCTAACCTTTGACAAAAGAGCTGAATGTTCAAAATTAGCGGATTAACAACCATCATGTTGGACTGAAAGAGCATTAAAGCTCTAAATCATCAAATAAAGATTAACCCTTGCTGTCGACAAAAGGAGCACCAACGCCCTTAGTTCGTGAAAGGAGGATAAATCATCCATATTTGCAAAAAAAAAACATTAAACTCAAAATCATCAAATGAGTAATATCGTTAAAACTCTAAAATCATAATTATGAATATTAGCCTTCAATTTCAGTAGAAAGATCTTTAACGCTCTAAATTCATCAAATAAGGATTATCCCTTAAAATTTTACAAATATCATTTAGACTCTAAAATCATATATATTAGGATTAACCCTCAATGTTGGCAAAAATGCATTAACCCTCTAAATTCATTAAATGAGGTTACTCCTCAATTTCTGCAACGAAAAAACTAAAGCCCTAAATTTTTTCTGAAAAAGGAAAATTAACCCTCAAGATCAACAGAAGAGCATTAACGCTCTAATTTTATAAAAAAGAGGATTAGCCCTCAAAATCCAAAAAGCACATTTACAAACGAAAACAGCATTTAAAGTAATCCTCAACATTGAAAAGCAAAAAATTTCAAGAAAAATAACAATTAAGTGTAGAATCAAAATAAACAGTAATATATTACGTTTTTAGAAAAAAAAATAGACCTGGAAAAAGTAAAAAATGACAATTAAGGTTTAAATCCAAATAAACCTTCATTGATCGAATTTTCTATAAAATAGAACAGCGCAATAAAATAAAAATTCAAATAGAACTAAATTTGCTAAACTCTTAAATTAAAAGGGACCATAAAAGCAATTAAAGTTAAAATTCAAATAAACTTTAATTTGCTAAATTTGTGGAACAATAAAACAGTAAAGCTATTAATAGCTCATTTCTTTTATTTTAAATTTTTGGCTAATTAAGGTTTAATTTAATTTAAACCATAAATTTTTTTTAAAAATTTAGCCAATTACAGTTTAGTTCTGATTTTAACCTTAATTAGTAAAATTTCCAAACAAAAAAGAGAATGTATGACATTAAGGTTGAAATTCAAATTAAAGCTTAATTAGCTAATTTTCCAACCAAAGAAAAAAAAACTATTGAAGTAAAAATTCAAATTAAGCCTTAATTAGCTAAAAACACAAATAAACCGAAAAATATTATTAAAGTTTGAAGAGCAAATAAACCTTAACCATCTAAATTTCCAAATAAAAGAAAAAATTGATATTACGGTTATCAAATCAACTCATTTGCCTAAATTTTCTGAAATTCATAATATCCCAAAAAAATTAATATAACCTAAAAAGGGTTGCATCATTTGCCCGTAAAGAAGAAAATCAAATATTTGGACCGAAATGTCCGTATGCTAAAGATCAAATTTCAAATCCAAATTTGTGACCAAATGATGATAAACTAAAATCAAATCTTTGGACTGAAATGTCCCTGAACTAAAATCAAGACCAAGATCAAATCAAAACCTCGACCAACCGATGAAAGGAGTCCCAAGTTCCTAAAATAGCCAACCCAAACTTAATCAAACTCAAATGAAAATTGAAGTACATACCCCTAAATCTCTACTCGAACAAAACCAACTTCAACTCTCTTTGCAGGTGCGAATGCAAAAAGGTACTGCATATGAAAACATAAAATCAAATCTATAAACTATAATGTTCCTAAACTAAATTCAAATTCAAATCATCACCCCCCCCCCCCCCCCCCCCCATCAAGGAAAAGAGCCATAAGCACTTAAATTAGTCAGCCCAAATTCAGTCAAACTCAAATGAAAATTGAAGTATAGATTTAAGTTTTTAAACTAAAACCACAAAAACGTCTGCTCCCTTTGCAAATGTAAGTACAAATGCAAAAGAGAAATTATAAGTGCAAATGTGAAAAAAATCAAATCAAACCCATAATGCAGATGCAGATGCAAAAAGCAACTGCAACAGCAGAAACCAAATCAAACCGACAAATACAAATGCAGACATAAAAAAGCCACGGCAATCATAAATGCAAAACACTGTGCCAAAACTAAAGCAACAAACAGCACAATTCTTTAGTTAATGTTTAAAACATAATATGGACCTGTACTTCTAAACTGAAAATCAAAACAAATCCTTCCATTCGCAATTGGATGTTAATTTATATCTCAACCAGCGACTACTCATGGCCCAACTCCAACCATACCAATTCTCCAAAAGATATCATACTCCAAACAAGGGTATCAAACTCATAAATCTAAAGAAACATTAACTTTCTGCTCAAGCACTCAAAATTTGTATTTACTTCATTTGTACAAATTAAGCAAACAAAGAATGTTGAGGTTATGCCCCCTGATTAAGCCATGTAATCTGCAAGGAAATTAATACAATGAATTTTTTATTTATTTTTAAGCTTTCTTTTGAAGTGTTTGACTCTTAATCGAATGTTCCTCCCGAAGGAGTGTAATTAACAATATGTTATTGCATCTATTGAAAGGGTAAACTTTGTAACCCACACAACAACAAAAATATATCCTCATAGGCATGGGGTGAACTTTGCAAGCCCGAATGATTTGATGTTGATTTTATCTATCCTTACATATAAGAAAGCCATTTTTGACCATATAGTTTTTGATCATACAATTTTTGTGTTAAATGTTGTTATCTTGTTAATCATATATCTTCTACTGTAATTAATAGTGATGTTCCTTGTCACTTTTTATTTCCAGAAGAGGGTTATGTTAGGAACTAACAAAGATGGAATTTTTATTAGAAAATAACAAGCGAAATAAAAAGATAATTGGATACAAAAGAGGTGTGCCCTCCTCCCAAGACGCCTAGAGGACGTCCGCACTCGTCTACTCCTAATGGATGCTCAATAGAAATATTCCAATATTAAGCATGAGAAAATAAGAGAAGGCTACCCCTATTTATAATAGAAACCATGACAATCCTAAACCAAGTAGGACTAGTCCGGCTAATCCTACTCCAAGGAGGACTCGGGACGGGAGGGGGAATCCTACTCCAAGGAGGACTCGGGGCGGGAGGGGAAATCCTACTCCAAGGAGGACTCGGAAAGGGCAAGTACAAAAAAGAGGGTGTGGCAAGGGGTCGGCTAGAGGGGGGTGTGGCGGCTGGCCTGGGCCGGCGGGTGTAAACCCGCATGGGTTTGGGCCCAGGCCCATCAATACTCCCCCCAAAGAGCCACCTTGTCCTCAAGGTGGAAATCTGGGAATCGCAACACCATATCAGCCATGTCCTCCCAAGTGCTGTCGTGCTCTGGTAGATCCTTCCACTGCAACAAGACCTGTCGCGCGCCTGTGTCGGTCCGGCGTACCCCCTTCAGTAGCTCTGGCTCCAGTCCAACCTCCATATCCGCAGTAAGTGACTCGGGCAATGTCGGAGAAGAAGTGTGGGTGCCAATAGCCTGGCGTAACTGTGAAACATGGAATACCGGGTGAATGGTCGATCCTGGCGGCAAGCGCAACCTGTAAGCTACCGATCCAACCCGTGCCTCGACCTCAAAAGGCCCAAAATATCAAAGTGACAGCTTTTCATTCTTCCTATGAGCCACCGACCTCTGCCGGTAGGGCCTTAACTTCAGATATACCATGTCGCCCACCTCAAAGTGTACATCTCGGCGGTGGAGGTCTGCCCGAGCCTTCATCGCCTGCTGAGCTCTCGCCAAATGGAGCTTCAGCTCCTCTAGAACCCGGTCCCGCTCAGCTAAGTACTGCTCCACATCAGAAACCGGGGTCGTCTCCTGTCCATAATGAAGTAAGTGTGGAGGGTCTCTGCCATATAAAATCCTAAAGGGTGTCGTCTGGGCTGCGGTGTGGTATGAAGTGTTGTACCAATATTCTGCCCATGGTAACCAGCGAACCCACTCCTTAGGATTCTCCGAGATGAAGCATCGCAGATACGTCTCTACACTGCGGTTGACCACCTCTGTCTGGCCATCTGTCTGGGGGTGATAAGCAGTGCTCTTTTTTAATGATGTCCCCTGTAGGCGAAAAAGCTCATGCCAAAACTTACTCTGGAACACCTTGTCCCTATCCGAAACAATGGACTTTGGGGGACCATGTAGACGGATAACCTCGCGCACAAAAGTGTCGGCCACTGACACAGCGTTGTAAGGATGCTTAAGTGGGATAAAATGTGCATATTTGCTGAGGCGGTCTACCACAACAAAAATGACGCTGAACCCTCCCGACTTAGGCAACCCTTCAATAAAATCCATAGAAAGGTCCTCCCACACTCTGTCTGGTAGGGATAGTGGCTGTAATAATCCTCCTGGAGACATAGCCTGATATTTGTGAAGCTGGCACACGTCACACTCCGCCACCATCCTAGCCACATCCTTCTTTTGCCCCTTCCAGTAAATTTCCCGTGATAACCGCTGGTAGGTCTTGAGGACCCCAGAATGTCCTCCAATAGCACTGCCGTGGAACTCTCTGAGTATGGTCGGTAAGAAAGGAGAAGTCCTCGATATCACTAGTCTGCCCCAGTACAGTAATCGCCCCTCCTGCAATGAATACCCCGGGTACTCAGTCGACCCCTGCAAAAGAGCTTCTGCTATCTCTGTCTTATTCCCGCCGGAATAAAGCATCAGCTGCCTTGTTCTCTAGTCCCGGACGGTACTCTATTTCAAATCTGTAACCCATCAGCTTGCGCAACCACTTTTGATATTCTTCTGCTACCATCCGCTACTCTAGTAGGTACTTCAGGCTCCGCTGATCAGTGCGAACGATGAAGCTCCGTCCCAACAAATAAGGTCTCCACTTCTGAATGGACAAGACTATCGCCATCAGCTCCCGCTCATAGACTGACCGCAATCGGGCCCTGGTGGTCAACACCTGGCTGTAGTATGCAATAGGACGATGGTCCTGCATCAGTACCGCGCCCAGCCCATTTCCTGACGCGTCTGCCTCGACCACGAAACCCCAATGGAACTAGCCCTCTGAGAGTAGTAGGTCGTGGCCAATCCAGCATGGCCGCTATCTTAGCTTTATCGGCGGCTACTCCTCCCGCTGACACCACATGTCCCAGGTACTCCACCTGTGGCTGCCCGAACAGGCACTTCTTCCTGTTCAAATAAAGCTGGTGGTACTGCAGCTCCTGAAAAACTCCCTGTACCTTATTAATTAGAGGAGCATGACCAGGAACTTGAACACCGTTTTGGGCCTTATCCGGGACAGTCTGAAACCATCATCTCGATTGGCCTTGGCTGCTCCAAGTCAGCGAGTACAGCTTAAATATCCGCCATCCTTCGAGGATAACGTCGGTTATCTGCAATAATCTGTGTGTCCCTCATCTCTGCGCTCCTCCCGTCCCAGACGGACCGCCTCTCGCTGTCTGACTACTGAAACTGCTCCGGACACGCCTGTCCTCGGTCTGCGCATCCTCAACCATCTGTGCCATCTCTATGACCTCCGAAAGCCCCTTAGGCTTGTAGGGTCTCACTGCTGCG
This sequence comes from Scilla litardierei, assembly GCA_030789695.1. Taxonomy (NCBI): domain Eukaryota; kingdom Viridiplantae; phylum Streptophyta; class Magnoliopsida; order Asparagales; family Asparagaceae; genus Scilla; species Scilla litardierei. The sequence goes on along the minus strand of CM061132.1, from coordinate 148,426,000 downwards.
CGCAGGCTGGGGCGCAACCCTTTCAGAAAGGTTCCCTCCAGTGACTCGTCTGAGACGTCATGCACTCGCCCTGCCAGTGTCTCGAACCTCTCGATGTAATCCCGTACCGACCCCTCCTGCCTGAGGGCGTAAAGCTGCTCGTGCAAGTTTCCCAGCCGGGGGTCTCTAAACTTCTCCAGCAACATATCCTTCAGCTCCTCTCAGCTCCTCACCGGATGTCGCCTTTCCCTCCACTGGAACCATCCCAAAGCACGTCCCTCCATGCAGATCGCTGCCGCCTCCAGCTTCTGGGCCTCGTTCATGTGGTGGGCCGTGAAGTATCTCTCTGCGGTAAATAACCAGGCGTGTGGGTCCTTTCCGAAAAATAGCGGCATTTTCAGCTTCCGGACGCGACAATCTCCTCCAAAACGCCCCTGCTCGGGTCTCCCCTCCTGTCTGGGCGGCGGACGGTAGTGCTGACGCCTCTCCTCCAGTGTCTCGTAGTGCCGGGGTGACCCGCCTCCGTGACTGCCCCTCAAAGTCGTCATCCTGAAATCTGTCTGCGAACCCACAGGGGCCTGAGGCTCAGCGGGCCCCTGTCGTGGGGGGCTAATCCGTCCAACTCATCCACGAGTTTGTTGCTAATTGAGCCGTTCCCCGCCAACGTTCCCAGGCCCATTTTATCACGTAAAGTTTTTGGATGTATTTGCTTTGTGCATAATTATATACCTGATGACTGAAAACTTGATCATTATTCTTTAAAATGTATGCTTTTGGAGACACACACACACAGAGGATATAAATGTTGTCACGTAACCAAATAGTCGTTTATGTCTACTGATGAGAAATTTTTTAAGCCCTATTTCGCTACATATGGAGACACTAATTATTCATTGAGCTCTGATATTAGTTATGATTAGTTACTTTTCATACTGCTATTGAGAAACCCCCGAGACTACACAGGTAAATCAGTTGGGATCTGTCAGAACTCAGCCTCAAGATCATGTCTTAACTCTTAATAATCATGCCTCTTACCTCAAGATCATGTGACATCTTCCTCTTTGGGTCCCTTACCTGAAACCTCAAGTGAAGGAAAATTAATTTCTGATTTGGATATTCTTATTACTTTAAAAAGGCCGCTAATTCTTGAACAGCCTATCCTTTTTACAAATATGTATATAATGCACTCTTTCTCAACCATACAAGCTTTTTTCTCTTTCATTGGTTCTTATCAAACCTCCCGGTCTAATTTGAAAGTCTTGTCACATTCATGTTGGATTGTCATAATGCTATAAGAAATGAATACATAGAAGCTTACTGAAACTTCGAGACCTTGTATTGGTTCTACTCGCTAAGATGTTGATTGTAAGCACGTTTAACTATGAAGTTAAACACTAATAGCTCTCTTGCTCGGTTGAAGGCCAGGAAGCCGGCTAAATGTTACTTAAATACATATGTTAACTACCAGGAGACGTTGATAACATCGGTGAGCCTATCCTATTGATCATATCTCAACCATTAGTACTCATGTCCCATTACCTTAAGATCATGTATCATCTTCCTCTTTTGGTCCATCTGCTACAACCTCCATTAATGAAGATGAGGTAGTTATATTCTCATTACTTACAGGAAAATCACTCGTTCTTGCACAGCCCATCCTCTTCATAAATATGTTTATTATGCAAATCTTTTGCAACCATACAACTTCTCTCAATTCTATTGGTTCTCATCAAACTTCCAAACCTATTTCGAAAGATTTGTCACATCAACATTAGAGTGTCGTAATGTTAAAAGAAATAAGAACACTTGAGCTTAATGAAACTTGGAATCTTATATTGATTTCACCAAGCAAGATGTTGGTTTAAGTGGCTGTAAACATGATGTCCCTTTTGCTTAGTAAAATGCTGGGATGGTTGCTAAAGATTACTCGCATCTATGGTGTTGACTGTCGGGAAATATTTTCTCCAAGTAGGGCATGATCTTGATGCATCTACTTATCTCTCTAACTGATACTCATTGTTATTTATATTAGGTGGATGTGAAGAATGCATTGGTGAATCACGTTCTTGACCTGAAGCAACCGCCAAGCTTTCTTACTCTGAAAGAGCAAAGTGTGCACATTAAAGAAATCGTTAGACGGTCTCAAGCAATTACTGATAGCTTGTAGTTTGGATGATTTGCATATTCCGTAAGATGTTTTGGTCTTAAATATAACTAAAAGGACCACTCAACTTTCCATTAGACCCATTACGATAGGAGGATTCTTATGTATCTTCACACTATTATAATCCTAGATATGATGCCTTAAGTATTCAAATATTCAATCAATTCATTCAAAAAAAGTTTCAGATACAGGAGCTTGGCCTTTTAAATATTTTCTTGGGGTAGAGATAACACATTTGAAAAAAAAAATTATTTATCTCAACAAAAGTATATCTTAAATATGTTGTCGGATACAAAAATGTTATGTGTAGCAAGGTTAAAGGTCTCAGTTTCGATTTCGGTTTTGGTCTTCCGAGAATTGTAGACTTCGGTCAGGTTTTGCTCGTTTCGGTTGTTTCTTAGTTTGGTTTCTTCGTCTGTATCGGTAGTTTTGGTAGTTTCTATAAACATTACAAATACCAATCATAATAAAAATAATAGTGCTGCTGGTCAATTTATATTTTTATAGTTATTTATTACATTTCTAAACATTTAGATAGTATTATTACACATTACACATTTTGTTACACAATTTACTGAATTTACCTATTATGTAAAGAACTATATGTAAATACACACATTACACAATTTACATAATTCCCCAATCAGTAGTGATGCTAGTCAAGTTACCCATTTTGATAAATATTTACATTTATTTACAGGTTTGCCATTTCCTTTCTTTAAACAATGTAAAAGAGAATGGCAAACTTGTAAATAAATGTAAAATATTTAGTAAGAGTATAATTTGACTATCCTCACTATCTCGGGAGTCGGGGCACACCTTAAATTTAAAACAAAGCCATCCAGCACGCAAAGAGTCGGTTGCTTCAAAATTTTAAGGCAATGGGGGAGGCATAAGTGCTTTTTGATTTTTCGAGGCGAATGCGACAAGAGAGCGAATTTATTCAATGTTCCGAGGCGACGAGAGAGCATGCAGCGGTTCGCAGCGGGTTCTTCGATATTTCGGCATCACGGGAGAGCGAGCCATTAGTTTCTTCGATTTTGAAGCAGCAAAAGAGCTCGGCAAGATTCTGTTTTCTCATCCTCCCCCTCTTTTAATTTTTCTTTGTTTTCTACCTTTTTCACAAGATGTGGTGGTTTTTTTTTTGCCTTTTTCCCTATTTATGATGCATCGTCTTTGATTTTATATCGGTTTTTCTTGGTTTCGCTCCGAAACCGAGTTTTTGGCTCCGTTTCCTGCCGGACCCGACCAAAAACAGATTTGAAATGAAACTCAAAGATTAACCTGAATCCTTTGGTGGAGGCCTGCTACTTTGCCTACATATTTGTACCAGATTAGGAGCTAATGTGTAATCTAGGAAGATACATGATATTAGTTAGTATGCAAAACTACCACATTATGCTATGTCATAACCGTGATTTTTCCATCAATGTGGTAAGCGAGTTCATGTCAGACCTGAGGACCACAGAGTGAGATGTTGCGATACAGATCTTGACATACCTGAAGAGTGCACCAGAGTAGGATTTTCTATACTCAAATTATGACCATTGCATAGTCATAACCTACTCAAATGTGAATTGTGCTGGTTCATCCTTTAATTGACAATGTTGTTTATGAGAGTAACATGTTGTTTATGAGAGTAACATGTTGTTTAATTGACAATCAGTTATTGTATGTTTATGATTGTATGTTTATGAGAGACAATTTACTTTCTTGAAAAAGCAAGAAACAACATGTTACTCTATTCAGTATGAGGTTAAAGTATAGAACTACTGCTAACATCACTTAATGAGTTGGTGTTTAACAGCTGTTTTTTGAGTTAAAATTTGCGATACAAACATATAAGTTTGTATTGCAATAACAACGCAACAATATACATCAATAACAACCATGTCTTCCATAAGACGACAAAAGGCATCAAGATCGACTGTCATATAATGAAACAACAATGTGATAAAAAGTGATAGAGACGAGATATATTGGTTCTATAAATCAACTGACGGATATGCTTATCAAATCTCTAGGAAAAGATTGAGCTACATCGATGATAAGCTAGATATGTATGACATATATGTTCCAGCTTGAAGGAGAGTATTGAAATGTAATAACAAGTCTAATGAAGAGGAGAAATCAGCTTCTCCAAATCATAATTTCCACAATCCTAATTGTATCACCAACCACTTAAAATATTTTTCACCTAATAAATTATGTGAAAGTTGGAAATCAATTTGGCAGTCCCTCTCTTTACTTGTCATAACTTTGTTGTTTATTGCTTGCACTTATTTTTTAGTTATATTGCTTATAGACTAAAGAAAATGCATAAAAGAATTTACTTATCGTACTTAGGGAACCAAGACAATGTGATTTGACATGAATTTTTGGTACATCATTGAAATTAAAACTTCATAAAAATTTGGATACTCAAATAGCAAGTATGAACTAATTCATACAGCTATCAAAACTTTTCCATTAAGTTACTAGAATTGTTTCTCATCCTTTGTCCTACAATTTCAGTTGTATGTATGCCTGCATTTTTTATTCTTTATTTCTTGTGGACGTGTGTGTGTGTGTCATGCGTGTTCTTACACCTGTAAGCCTCCATTTTCCCCTTCCCCTACCTTTCAAATAAAAAATGATAATATAATACACATGTTACCGATGTATTTTTTTAAACTGTGTCATGTATCATAAGTGTAATGCCCTGATAGCTACTGCACAAGTACTAGGGGGTGAATAGTACTTTAAAATAATCAAGAGTATAATTCCTAATTATCGTGCAAACTCAACCAACAATGCAGAATGAAAATATGACAACAAAGAATTAAGCAATGCAAACAAACGATGTAACGGGTTCGGATCCACCCAAGTCTCCCCGACTTGTTTCCGGTGATCCTACGTCCCAAACACCCGGATCCCCTCCGACTACTTGAGTTAGAATCCTCTAACCCAAGTTTTGCACTATGAAATTCTTGTAGAAAACCTCTACAAGATCAAATCATACACAAAACGAAAATGTGACTCCTACAAACCGGGATCACAAACTTCTCTCACAACCGAGAGATAAACTTGCAATATCAAAGTAAATGAAACAATAAACACTTACCAACAAAATCCTATGCCTTGAGTAAACTTACAGATTTTAGTGCAAGGAAGATTTTGAAGGAGAGAATGTCACCAAAACCTAGCTTCACCAAGATGAACAGCGATTGAAGGCTATGATGGAGTTGGTGACTTTGAATCAAGCTCTTGGCTTAAATGGCTCACAATGAAGAGAATCTCTCTTGAGGAAATAATGGCTCAAGGAGTTTGGAGAGATTCTTTGTGAGAAGAGAGAGCTTGAAAATGGGAATTGAATGCTTTCTCTTTGATTCTCTAAAACTCAATAATGGCAGCCTTGAATGCTAGGTTAGAAGCACTTCAAGTATATATAGGATAGAGAGAAGAGAGAAGCAAATTCGTGGCATTAAATGCCCAACGGATCTATTTCTGAAGCAGTCTAATCGGTCTAAGAAGGATCATTGACCGATTAGTTTTGCAACTAGTCGGTCGGTGATTCTTCTTGGACCGACTAAAAGGTTGACAGCCAAGAAATGAGAATTCAGGCGATAGAACTAGTCGGTCTAAGAAGACTTGCCAACCGACTAGTTTGACAACTAGTCGGTCGGTGAGTGTTCTTTGACCGACTAAGCAGTTGAAATTCAATGGGCTGATCAAAGGAGAACTAGTCGGTCTAAGAACAAATTCAAACCGACTAGTTTCACAACTAGTCGGTCGATGGATATTCTTGGACCGACTAACAAGTCAACAGTAGCTAGGCTGAAGAATGAAAGTATAACTAGTCGGTCTAAGAAGGATTCCCAACCGACTAGTTTGACAACTAGTCGGTCGGTGAACCTTCTTGGACCGACTAATTGGTCAACAGTGAAGATGCTGAATTGAGCAAGGAAATCTAGTCGGTTCAAGAAGGATTCTTAACCGACTAGATGACAATCTAGTAGGTTGGTTCTTCTTCTTGAACCAACTAAGATGCACTAGAAGCCGCGAAAAGAAGCGTAAAGCTTCGGGAAAGTTTCTATGGGCTTCTAAGATAATCCTAGCCCTAAGATATGAGCGTTATGAAGATTATAATGTAAGTCCTACTCAAGGCTTAACATTCTACGAAAAAAAGCTAGAAGACTATAAAATAAACTAGACGAACCGTCTTCAAAGCTTCAATCCGAATCTCTTGACTTCAATAATGCTCCTAGAGCTTCAACAAAGCTTCAGGCACACGATCACGCGCTTTGAGAAGTCTTGAGACGTCGCTTTTGATGTACATAGAATTTTGACGACGATCTCCATAACTACGCTCACAAAGAGTTAGTTCACGATATTTATGTTTGTTCATCATCAAAACCAAATCCGGGGAATCAATACTCAACAATAAGCTGCTTCCACATCCCCTCCTTGTAACTATGGAGTGGCTATCTATAAACAAGTGAAGGGGCATTCCAGAAATTTTGGAAGGTCAGCTGATGGGCTCAGTGGCTCCTTTATTGAAGGAGTTGTACTCATGTGACTAGTGAATAAACAACCTTCCTTGAAATTTTGGATATGGGCAACTTAAAGTGGGGTTGCTCGTACTGGAGTGGACTCACAATCCAATATTTGAATGTTCCCGTACAAATCTATACCCTGCCAAACCAACTGTTCGAAGTCCTCTCATTTAGCCCAATAAGAATCTTTCCGTTGATCGGTCAATTGATTCAAAAATTCATTGAACCACACATTCAGTTGTTGTTTCATCGAAGATAATACAACCTACATCTACTTTAAAATTCAGGGACAGCAAAACTAAACCTGTCATTTGAAGAGCTTCAAACGCTGTAAACTGGTTTACAAATCCCTAAGATACGCCTAGTAATATTATGAAAAATCTAAAGTGACCTTCAAAACTGATGGCGGCCATATTAAGATGTTAAATGTGGAGACAGACTGTACCCTCGGAAAAAGGAAATATGGACATTTATATCAAATCCCCAATAAGGATGCATACACCAAAGTTGTTTTTGGGTTCAATTTTAGGGGGGGAAAAGTAATAAAACATGCATCAATTTTTCCATGCAGCAACTTGCCCCCCCCCCCCCCCCCCCACACACACACACACACATAATAATAATAATAATAATAATAATAATAATAATAATAATAATAAAATAAAAACCTTTTAGCAGTTGATCACATCCATCCGTTCAATTAACTAATTGGTCACATGACATCATGTGTGCGGATGTAGGTATCTTTTTTAAACCAAAATACTCCTTTATTCCTGATTTCTTTTTGTTTTACAATTAGGTTTGAGTTCAAAATAAAGGGAAATATTTGAATTTTGCTGCAATGATGGATTAAAAATTCAGATGCATCAGCAGACTACAAAAGTCATAATTCCCCTAAATTTGGAGGTAGATTCTCAAGCAATTTCAAATAAAGTGTGGGTAATGGTTAGGGTTAAGATTAGGACTAGGATTGGAAATGGTTCAAAGTTTACACCTGTTTTCCCATCTCTAGTGTCTCAACAACTCAGATTCCTCGCTTTTTGAGTCACGAGTTACATCATAAAAACCTTAATTGGGTGGTTTAGACATTGGAAAAGAAGAAACGAGAGAGAAGAGAGAAGAGAGAAGGAAAAATAAATCAACAAGATTAATTGAGGAGGCACCATAGTCTTTTCATGTGCAACTTAATGGAGTTAGGTAACAATAGCCCAAAGAACATCTTGAAAATTAAGGGGGCAAGTTGATGGATGAATAATAATAATAATAACAATAACAATAGGCTTTCTGGCCTTAATCAAAATTCCATGGGGCTTTCTGAAACAAGACCTTGTTTTTTGATCCAATCTAACGAAACCTGAAACGGAATGACTAAATCCCAAAGAACACAAGCCAACATGAACCAATATCTAGAAAAGAGACATAACTAAATTTTCACAATCAAATTTAAGTTAAATTTCTTTTGATACACTAGCTCAATGCAAAAGTAATATAGAAACAAACAAAAAAATTGAAAAACAGAACTTTTAGCCCTTTCCACCAGAGTTGTGTGACTTCGGATTCCTCCAATATTTGTACAAAGACTTTAAAAAATTTGTCATACGAAAAAATATCGATAATTGAACTCCGGTATGCAACTATGATTAAACTCAATTACATCATCAGAAAGCAATATTGATGCTCACTACTGGATGCAGTTTTGAATTCTGCTTACTAACTAATGTTGATCATGTTAATGAAACGGCATCTTCTCAGTGAGAACAATTATCAATCATCAAGAAAATTTTATATGTCTACTCTCTGTAATGCCAGGTTTGACATTTGCCTAACCATCAGTCCGCCTAAAAGGTAGAAAACGCGAAGGTTCTTCCCTCGCACATGCAAAATCATAACAAAACAATTAGATATTGGAGCTCGCAAGCTACAACAAACAAATTATAATGGATACCATATGACATATGAAAGATCTCTTTCATGTACGCTCAAGTGGTACATTCTCTCCCACGTGGTACAAACGGTCACATGTTATGTACTTGTTGTCCCTGGTGCATCTGAAGGAGAATGTGCCGTGTTGATGTATATGAGAGATCTCACATATGCATATGATATATATTAATCTCATAGATAGAATAATGGGATGTGTGACAGAGATATCAAGTCGATGTGTTGAATTTTTGTGCTAACAGTCCTCACATTTCAGCAAAAATTATGCAACCATTTTCATTCAATAAAAAATTGAAGAACATTTGGATCGTATAATAACATTATAGACGCGTAATAATTTATTTAAGCCCATCAAATCAAACGAAATATCAAACAAAAATGTACCTCAAAATCACCCGAAAGCTCAGATTTGAGGCGATCGATGAGAGATTGGTTGTAGAGGCGAAGGTAGGTGCGTGCGATCTCAACTCGTTGCTTCGCATTCCTGTGACCCAATATCTCTATCACCGCATTCTCATCAGTTCCCCAACCTTAAAAATTTAAATTAAATAAAAATTAAAACCGCAAACAAATTAGGGGGGAAATTCAAGATTGATCTTTAATCAACTATTTTATTTTTTATATGAGAATTGATTTTACCATCGAAGGCTTTCTTTAGTTTCTGGCAATCTTCCTCAGGGGATGGGGGGTCTTTCGGAATTGTGATGGTGCTCATTCTCTCCTCCTCCCTCCCTCCCTCCCTCTCTCTCCTCCCAGTGAAAAGCCCTCTCTCTTCCTCCTCTCCCTCTCTCTTAACGATACAAATTTATTGAGGGGAATGAATGAGAGAAACGTGACCATTTTTTTACTGTTAAAATGAGTTTGACAAAGGTATGATTCATTGAAGGGAATTGATTTGCGCACCCACCGTTTTCCTGCTGCGAAAATACTACTTATTTACAAGTTTGACATTCAATTATATTATGCGCTCACACCGTTTATTCCTCGTTTACCCTTTACCCTCGTTTATCCCTAGAGGACTCTGACGTTGATGTACTAGGGTTTGAAATGGACGGTGGTGAAGAATGGAGGTGGGTTAGGGATGTCATAAGAGGGAAAGTAGGACTGGGGAGGCCGGAGAAGGAGACGAATGAGGGGCGGGGGAAGAGGTGGATGGGGGCCCGGTGGTGGATTTTCTTGGTACTTAGGGCAATAAAATCGACGTCCGGACTAAGTCGGACGGATGGCGAGATCTAACAAACAGCGG
>CM061132.1:148347863-148415635 GCA_030789695.1 Scilla litardierei | reverse complement strand
GGAGCGGCTCGGCCGAGTAAGTTGTCGTCACTCGGCCGACGGCTTCACTGCACTCGGGCGGACGTGGTTTACCACTCGGCCGAGTGGGTCTTCTGAAGCTCAGGTGGCCGAAAAACAGAGACTTCGATATTTTGGAGGGGCTTCGTCTGGGCGCCACTCGGGCGGACGTGGTATCGTCACTCGGCCGATGTGGTCTCCGTCGCTCGGCCGAGTACACATGGAAATCGTGTCTGAACGGGTCGGCCGAGCAATGTCTCGCTGGTCGGCCGAGTGGCTCCTCCACTCGGCCGAGTGGGACACAAAAAATGTCCAATCTGATTGTTTTGGCCTCCTCGTCGCTCCTGCGACGTCCATTCTTCTTCCGCTCCTCTCCAACAGCAAAATACCCCTCGGGGAGGTCGTCGGTGGCCGTCTAGAGTAAGCGCATCTTGAGATCACTCCAAATCGCGCCAAATCACCTGAAATGCGACAAAAACAACAAATCGTGAAAAGCATCGCAATATCGTCGATATATCGTGAAAAACATGATTTGGGCGATCTAAATGGCATGCAAATACACGGAAAAAAGGTGTAAAATAAGGAGTGATCAATACTCAAGTTAGAACTCTAACTTGAGGTTTCCTTAAAACCCACTTGTAGCAACCCTACAAGTGAAATCGAATACAATCGATGTCCTTGACTCCCACAACTTGGGAGCAAGCAACCCGCTCTCACAACACGAGAGCAAATTCAATATACGAAAATAATGAAATCTGAAAGCAACACTTACAATCACCTATGCCTTGAAGTAGAACTTGAAGGAGAAGTGTGATGTGTGTTGAAGACTCTCTTGGAAGAGAGGAGAAAGCCCTTTCTCTTGACTGCACCAAATACCAAGAGGATCACTCTTTGGTTCTAGGTTGGAGAGCAAGAGATCAAATATTTGGAATTCTTCGGGCTTTGGATTTGAGAGCTTTAAACTTTAGAATCAAAGCTTAGAATGAAAACTTGGAAGAATTGGTAATCTCTCAATGGAACAGTAGAAGCCCTATTTATAGGTTTCTCAAATCCATAAAACAGTTTAGGCAAAAACCCCTTTTGGAATCCGTGAGAAAAATCTCAACGGATAGAAACTGAACCCGTAACAGTCGACTGATGAAGAAACCTCAGTCGACTGATGCACAGTCAGCATGGGTAGGTAAGAATTCATAACGGTAACTTACCACGTGGACAGTCGACTGATGAAGCAAAGACAGTCGACTGTTAAACCAACAGGCGACTGTAATTACTTCTACAGGCGACTGGCCAAGAGATGGGTAAGTTAGAATAATACTGGAAATCTCACAAGTAACATGACAGACGATTGATACAGATAATACAGTCGACTGTTAATCAGAACAGGCGACTGTAAATCCTTATACAAACGACTGTCAAATACCCTGAGAATTTCCAGAGAGCTGAGTCAATAGATTGGCTCACAGACAGATGATTGATGCAGCATACACAGTCGACTGGTCCAAGGGACAGTCGACTGTATATTCAACATTAGTCGACTAGCCGTAAAAGTCAGATCAAACAAAGTTTGGGCAAAGGAAAGACAGGCGACTGATTCACAAAACACAGTCGACTGTCACTTCGACAGGCGCCCGTGAATCGTTCATCAGTAGCCTGTGCGAAATAATTAGAGAAGGCCCAAAACTATATTGTAAAAGTCTGTGCATAACAGGCGACTGTAGAACAAAACATAGTCGAGTGTTTTTGAGATAGACGACTGTAAAATGTTCAGCAGTCGACTGTTATAAACAATCCAAGCACAATCACAAAGGAAATGAATTGGGGTCTAAAGACAATTGATCTATTCATGTCCTAAAACTTAAATGAAGATGTGTGTGAGTGCTCCATCAAAGTTCTACTTCTAAGCTACATACTAGAAGAGATAAAAGAAATTACATTTGACGAATAATCTCTTCTTTCCAATCGCTTGAGCTTGAAGTCTTCATGAAGCTTCAATCAACATCTACGATCATCCAATCCATTTTTATTTGCTTTCAATGATCTTTGTGAGTCATACATTGCTAGTAGATCTTCATAAATAGCTTAGGCAATGGATTAACTGCAAAATAGGGGATTAGTCACAAGTATTTATGTTTGCTCATCATTAACACCAAGTAGGGAGAAGTCCAATACTCAACACTGCGGTTGGATAATAGGTTTGATTATGACCATTTTTAGAGGATATATGGATGATTACACTAAGGTACATCATCAGCCATATGTAGGGAGTGGATAAGTCCACTTTAATCCCTCAAGAACTCTCAAGAGACCCAGAGGTCTAATTATTTTAAAGATGATAATAATTATATCATCTTAAATTCTATTAGAGGAAGTTTTGAGAGTCAATGTCCACGTGAAGTGGAGATGATCTCGTAATCATTTTTCCCGTTAAAGGGGATAATGAAAACATACCCTTCTGAAGAAAATTCATGTTCTTCAGAATTATAGTATTGGTTAATGATGTCTTGCATCATCAATCCATGGAGGTATATTGTATCGTTCTAAAGTTTAAAACTTGGACGATTTTGGACACTTCATGGGTTCCATTTAATTCCTCTTTTTGAATTTAACTAGGAATTTTGAAAATCCATTTGAACGCTCAAGTATGGTCTTCAAGGCCAATATATTCTTGAGTCATTTATTAGGATTTCGTTTTGATGAATATCCATCGAAACTTTGTAAGTTTCTTTTTCAGAGAGTACTGGGCATCCTCATATAAAGTATTCAGGCTAACAAAGCCCGAATATCAAATCAGATGTCCCAAAATAGTTTTGTACTAGACTATTCTTAGGTTGAAATGCTATTAATAGCATACGTCTTGAGGTGTCAATCTATAATTGTTTGACATATGCTAAAAATAAAGCATAAAATTTTGCAGTAGAATGAAATGCATATAAACAAAAAGAATTTATAAAAAGCATACATATATTAATAAGTTTTAGAAACATACTTCTATTAATTATGTTATGGCAACTAATTATAGTTTTTCAAAGTCTATATGTTCTCGGGGAATAGTTTAGTTTACAATAGCTACATCGAATTTCGTCATTAGATTAGATTTGTATATATTATCTATGGCATAAATTAATGACCTTTCATATTGCAAATAGCAATATGGGTCTTAACAAAACTTCTGGGTTTGGTCTAGTTTGCCATTGCTTATTCCATGTCGAGGTATATCGTATCTTCCCTTTCTTTATATATATCAGGACGTCGTTGGTCCTAGACTTCCCCTGTTTTCAGTCTTCCATATTGTTATTTATAAGGAAGAATGAACAATAGTATCTCTAAGGAGACATATTCAAGGAAATGAGCTTGTTTCTATACTTCCGATTTAAAATTTATATGTGACTTTTGAAAGTCCATTTGAATGCTCATATATGGTCTGCATGCCATTATTTTCTTCAGTCGTTCGGTTTTTATATGGATAAAGAAACATGCATAAGGGGAATAAATACGTGGGTGCAAACATATTTCTTACTTATCTATTTAGCCACGACTACAGGCGTATGCCTATATTCAAGGCTAGCTGTAGAAGTCATTCCTTATAAAGTGAAATTATTGTTATAAAAAAAATTAGCGGTGTTACAACAAACTTCTGGTGTTCATATTGGTCTATATAGACCATAGATCTGTGAGATCTATTTACCGCGAAGTGCGCATCTTTTTAAGAAGAGGTCATAAATTGTTTTCGCATAATCCCTCGTTTTTTATTTGATTTGAGAGGGTGTTCACATTCGATTTGAACTTCAGGTTCAATCGTCAATATAGATATGATTTTTAAACTTTTGAAAAATATAATTAATCGTGTGCCATAATACATAATTATAGTTATGAGTATATGTATATTAAGTGTGACATCATAGGGAATTCATATGAAGCATGAAAAAATCCTAAGTGATGCATGCAAAAAATATAATTATGATCAATTGTGCAATTAATCTTTTGGTATTAAGATGCCTTAATTTATATGACCTACCCATGAAAATTTCGTGAGACTGTAACCCAAAATGAAAATTTTTGTGAGATATGTGCTGGAAACGGAGGCTTCGGGCCGCCCATGAAATGCACCGGGTCAATCGGATCACGTTCAAGAAAAATTTAAAACTGAATGTGCCTGAAAATATATTTTATTGATATCCCCAAACAAGTTTATCCCCAAAAGAGATTTATTTCATTGTCAATCCCCTTACATTTTGTTCCCTGATTTTCTGAAAATTTTCCAGAATTTTCAAGAATTTTTCTGGATTTTTGGGGGGTTTGGGTAATTTTCTAAATTTATTATATATATATAATTTCAGAAAATATAAATAATTCGGCATGCAGGCTTGAGGCCCGCGGGCTGGCACGGGCTTCAGGCCCGTTATGGGGAATTAAATTTTTCATTTTTTAAAAAAGTATTGGGCTTCTGGCCCAAATAGCGTGGGGCACACCCTCTCCCTCATTATCCCTCTAACCCTAATGAGGGTAGAGTTATGGGGGGTCTATCGCCTCCAGTGGCGACAGCGGTGGCAGCGGCAGGCAAGGGTGTTCTTGGAATAGTAAGTTTGCATCAATTAGCACAGATGCTAATTCTAGATATTGAAAATTCATATTTGTGACGGGATGTATGAAACCTGTACATGGGTCTTTTGGACTTTGTCCACATGGTAACATCAATGATCTAATTGAGTATACATGCCCTCATGTATATGTACAGAGCAACAACTTTGCAGAGATTGTTTTAAGTGTGGAGTGTCCCCACTTGACAACATGATGTGGGAGACCAAAGACCTACAGGCATGAACCATGGCCCAATCAGTTACCTACATATGATGAAGATCAGCAGTTATGCATGACCTTTGAACCCAAAAAGTATTGGTCCTCTCATTTTGATGGACTCACATGATGCTCAAACAGCAAAAGGTAGTCTAACAACTGAACCCAGAAAACAAAAACAGCAAAAAGGGCGTCTAGAAATTGCTTTCAGTCAAACAACCGAACCCATAAAACAAAATAGGCAATGGCGAGGGTTGCCGTATAACCCGAAGAGGCTACCAAAAAAGGCCCATGATCTCATAGGGGAGAAAACCCATCAAAGAGCCGTGAATCATCACATCCCAAAAAGTAATGTCACGGGTTTTGAGGGGGGTTTGACAGCTTCAGGCCGGGGGTTTTGGGGGTTGAGGCTTTAGGTCGGCTTCATCGACGGCTTCAGGTTGTATTTATAGGGATCTTAAAATTTTATATTTTTATTTTCAAGGCAATACGAGGTTTTTGCACAATTTATCTTATGATTAGGTCTCTAGATCCTTATAGTTAATTTTTTAGATCTAGAAAAGCTAATATAGGGCATTAAAAATGCTTTTGATCTAAATAAAACTAGATTTAGGCCAGCAATCGTCATTGTTTCAGAGTGTTTTCTCACTACAAAGCGTTGACCGTGGAGAACCCGGTCAACGTGGTCAAGGGGCCCGCTTAGGGTCCCTTGGGGGGCTTCGAATTGGTGCAGAAGGGGCGAGGGGAAGCCTCGGCCCTAGTTGAGACGCTCGGCCTCGGATAGACGTGCTCGGCCTCGGCTGGAAGGGGGACGAGGGGTAGCCTCAGTCGCCCGGGTAGATGCACGGCCGACGGGCGGTGAGGGGGAGTCTCGGACCCGACTAAGACGCTCGGCCTCGGTTGGGCGTGCTCGGCCTCGGCAGGCTGACAGTGAGGGGAAGCCTCACTATCCAGTCGGTCGAGTGGTCGGAGAGGGGCGAGGGGTAGCCTCGGCCCGTTGATCAGCTGTCCACCTGCGCAGACGAGAACGCTCGTCAGGGGGCCGGACCTTGGTTCCGGCCAAATCCCCTCCGATGCCTAAGTCAGATAGTGGTCTGAGAAAGGAGGCTCGGCGGAGACGGTTCGACTCGTGAGGAGATCGTAACGGCGTCTCTCGGCGCGAGCGGGGGAGGAAGGAGATGAATTGGGGGAACGAGGTCGTTGATGGAGTACCTTAGGTTTTGTTACCTCAGATGCGGTCCTCTTCTTCGTCGTCCTCCGAGCCCTTTTGTAGAGCTCCCTGTGTGATTGCCTCTGGCCCACGTCCCACGCCCGCCCTCGATCGTGCCCCATCAATCCGCCCCCTCGCCGCCGCTCTCTTCGCCATTCCAGCACCTCCCCATTACCGCCATTTAGTGGTCGCGCGTTCGGGGGAACAGTTTTCGCAGGAGTGGGTGAGTGTCCAGCGGGTTATCGGGGCCGGGTCGGATCGACATTCGAGAAGATCCCTTACAGGGCCTTTGTTGAATGGGCTTGAGGATGCAGGTGGGACTTCGACCAGTAGTCGGGCTCCTGGGCTCGTGTCTTTTGGGGTCTCGGTCAAATAGGCGTAACAATTGCCCCCATCGGTCGAGTTGATTGGCTTCGGCCTGTTCGGCTCGGCCGATGTGACCTCTGCCGATTTTGACAAGCTCGCCAGTCGATGCCGACTCATTTATTAGTCGTCATCATGGGTGGGCCCATTCGATATTTTTAAGGCGCGGGCTCCGAAGCGCCGTCGGTCCTCTGATGCCGCCACGTGTGGCTGCAAACTTACCCCCTTCGTTCGCGGGGCCGTCTTCAATTGAGAAGCTGAGGGGTTCGGGCGCCACCATCGGTGGGATCGATCGGCCTCGGCTAGCTTGGTATAACCGCTTCGCCTCCTGGGGTTCCGAGTGGCGCTTCAGCCGAGGCGTGGTCATAAATGTAGGTCATGATGAGGCGGATCGATTGGACTTCCCCTGGCGCCGGTTTCGAAACGCCGCCAGTTCTTCGAAGCCTGCCGCGCGCTCTTGTCAGCCGCTTCGAATTCACCCCTGCGCCCGGTGTATAAAATCCTCAGCTGCGTTGATCTCCACTTCTCTCTTGCTTCTCCCGGTATTCAAAGCTTTCCACACCTCGGAGTTTCCCGTCGCCTTCGCTTCCTTGCCTTCTCCAGACTAGTCGAAAAAAGGTAATTCCTCTCTCGCTTTCATCTTATGGCTGCCCTTAGGATAGGCGGTTCTGGTCAAAGGGCAAGGGATCCTTCAGAGTCCAGGCGGGGTGAGCCCCGGCTAGGAGGATCAGGTTCCCCGCCGGGAGTCGTTCTCTTCAGGATAAGGGGAAGGAGAAACTTTTTCCAGACTACGCCCGTGATGACGTGGCGTCGGCTGCCGTACGGCTTAATGTGCCCCCGGTTGTCCTCCGTACGCCGTCGAGGACCCCTCCTTCGGTGGCCGCGGAGATCCGGGAAAGATATCTCTGCTTCCCATACGAGGTTCGGGTTCCATTTGTCGACGAGCGGATTTGCCTTCCGAGGAGCAATGAGGTCGGCGTCTACGTCGAGATGTTCCGCCTGGGTCTTCGCTTCCCGCTCCATCCCTTCTTCATCCAGGTCATGGAACATTTCACAGTGTCCCTGTGTCAGTTCACCCCGTGTTCGATCGCGGTACTGACGGGCTTTGTAACGCTCTGCTGTACCCGTGGTCTGGAGCCGACTCTCCCCCTTCTCTTCCACTTTTACCAGGTCCAGACGGTCGGTCCGGGGTCATGGCTGCTACTCCGAGCTCGTTCGAGGAGGGAATGCCTGATCGGGTTACCCCGCTGGTCAGGGGATTGGAACTCAGATTATGTTTTCGTGGTCTTCTTGGGTGAGGCCCAGATTCTAACAAGCTGGGGCAGTTCTGTCCATCCTCACCCGTCGTTAGTTCTCTCAGACGCCGACCGGTCAGCCGCTGCGCTTCTGTTGGCTCTTCCTTTGGAAACGAAGTCCATCTGGTCTTTGTTGGACGACCTACTCCTGAAGGCCGTCTTGTGGTCTCCGGGTAGGTCGCTTTTTCATCCCCGGATCGCCCTATGACTCATCCTGATTTCGGTCTCCTTTGCAGGGATGGCTGGCCGTGAATTCGTCCGTGACGTCGATGAGCTGATCCGTCGTGGAGCCGCTCGGAGCCGAGGTAGTACCTCTGGAAGGGCGCCTCGGAGGACCGTTGAGGAGGAAGCGCGCCGAGCCGAGCCTTCCGTGGGTAAGGTGGTGGCCGCGCCTCCCGCCTCTTCTTCTGGCGATCCCCTTCCGGGGGTGAGGATGGTGCGAGGCGGAAGCGTTCCCCTCCGGCGCCTTCGGAGCCCCACGGTGGAAAGAAGAGGAAGGAGGACGTGGATCCCTCCGGTCCGGCAGGTTCCGCGCTTCCCGTGGCGACCGCCGGGGATCCTTCGATAGCTTTGCCAGCCACCACCCTCGCAGCGTCTTCGCCCGTATCACCAGGGGTCAGGGCCTTGTTGGCGAGTGACTTGGCTTCGATCGTCGTCCCTGGGAGTTCTATGTTTGTTGACCGAGCCCTGGCCCAGCAGGTTGCCGAGGTCTCCGTCCCTCCCCGGGACCGCAGCCTCCTCAAGAAGATCCCGGCCGACAAGATGTCGGATTCCTTGGTCTGGATCCTTCAACAGGTTCGGTTATCTTGCTATCCTCTCTTTCTCTTTATCCTCTTCTTAGCCCATGTCTCGTCTTTTCAGGGTTCAGCGCTCGCTGTGGAGTTGCAGTGTCGAGCCGTCCGCTTGAGGGAGCTGGAGGATTCCTCCATGAGGGCTCAGGAGCGGGCCGGGGCGGCTGAGGTGGCTATGACGGAGGCCCAGATGGAGTCTCGGCGTCTCAACCTCCGTGTGACCGAGTTGGAGGGACGAGTGGGTGATCTCCAGGGAAAGCTGGAGGATGCTCATCAGTCGGCTGAGGAAGCGGCGGAGTCGTTCCGCCTGGAGAGGGAGGAGCTTCGGAGGGAACTGTCGGATCGGCGCCAGGTGGTGCGGCTTGCAGAGGAGGTGGAGAAGGGCGTCGTCGAGACCCTGGGGAAGAGGATCTTCGAGGTTCTCAGGGAGGCCTTCGGTAAGTATGAAGACCTCATCGCCCCTCGGATCGTCGAAGTCGTCCAGTCTTCTTTCCGGGAATGTGCGGAGCGTGTTCGGCAAGCCCCACCGCCGGTCGATCCCCCTCGCTCCGAGCAGGGCGAAGTGCCCGAGGATGCGTCCTCCTGAGCTCGGGCTCCCTAAGCCGTCCCTCCCGGCCTTATCCTCAAATTTTTAAGCATCCGCTTCGCTTTGGGGCAGTCTACTTGAAATGGATCCCTGGCCCCCGCTATCTCCTTCGGCTTCGTTATCGGCTCCATGGCCAATAATTGCTGGTTGCATGGCTGCTAGCTTGGGCTACCTACTTCGGGTCTTTTGTCAACCAATTTTGCTCTGTCGGTGTCGATCTAGCTTCTGTAGGCGAAGAACTCTGTCATTCGTCGTGAGTAGATTGTTTGTAGGGTGTTTCCTTCGCCTTGATCCCCTGTAAATAAGACACATTTTTGTACTCTGGTTAGCTATTATAAACGAAATCGACTTACTTGGACTTTTTGTGTACTTTGCGTTGTCGCCTTGTTCTTGGCGAAGCTGGCGTTGGCTGGGGGGATTCTCCCCAGACTTAGGGGCGCAGGAGTCGGTCAGCGAGGGCGGAGCTCCTCGGCTTAGGACCGGTCGGCGTCCGTGTCTGCTGGGGGAATCGCCCCCAGACTTATGAGCGCTGGTGTCGGTCGGTGAGGGCAAAGCTCCTCGGCTTAGGACCGGTCGGCATCCGTGCCTGCTGGGGGAATTGCCCCAAGACTTATGAGCGCTGGAGTTGGTCGGCGAGGGCAAAGCTCCTCGGCTTAGGACCGGTCGGCGTCTGTGCCTGCTGGGGGAATTGCCCCCAGGCTTATGGGCGCTGGAGTCGGTGGGCGAGGGCAAAGCTCCTCGGCTTAGGACCGGTCGGCGTCTGCGCCTGCTGGGGGAATTTCCCCCAGACTTATGAGCGCTGGAGTCGGTCGGCGAGGACAAAGCTCCTCGGCTTAGGATCGGTCGGCGTCCGTGCCTGCTGGGGGAATTGCCCCCAGACTTATGGGCGCTGGAGTCGGTCGGCGAGGGCAAAGCTCCTCTTCCTCCTCCAGTGAGGCGGCGGTCCCCAACCTTTCATGCTATTGGTGTCATGTCAACTCCATCGGGGTTTTAAATGAAGATAACAAAAGGGATGCATTTGTACTCTCAAGAGTCCTGCCGGACCGGTACATTTGGAGGAAATGGAAAAAAAGAAATGAAGCTAGATAGAGGGATGTAAACTTAGATAACTCCCTCATACTAGGCCGCTTCCGGGGGGAGAGACGTCGCCCGCTCACTCTATGATGCGGAGGGGGCCTTGGATGGTGTTGATCTTCTTTCCCTTGTCTGGCTGTGTGGAGGTCCCTTCTCCGTGGGCCGGCTCGTCGGCCTGATTCCTGGCGTGCCCTCGGCTCATCAGCTTCTCAATGTCCTTTTTCAAATGCCAGCAATCTTCTGTGTCATGACCATCGTCCTTGTGGTACTTGCAGTACTTCTCCCTGTTCTTCCCGCCTCTTTTAGCCTTCGGTGGGGGGCGATCAGCTCGCTCCTCCTTCTGTACTTGGGCGAGAATGGCGTTCGGGGTGATGTCCCTCGCGCTTTCTCCCCGCTGCCTGTTCCTCTGCCTCTTCTCGGTCCGGTACCCTTCGGGGCTAACTCGTCCGTCGTCGCCGCGCTTGGTCCCTCGAGCGGCTTTTCCTGCATCCTCGGCCAAGGCCTCCTCGGTCAGCATGAAGCGTTCGGCCCTTGCCATGATCCCGGGGAGGTCCTTCGAGGGGTCGTTGTGTAGGGACTTCTTGAGGCCCCTGTGGCGAAGTCCTTTCTTAAGGGCTGTCTGGACCACCAGGTCGGGTGGGTTGTTCACGTTCAGCCTTTTCGCATTGAAGCGGCGCATGAACTGTCGGAGTGGCTCGGCCGGGCCTTGCACTATGTTGAACAGATGTTCAGCACCAGGTTTGATCAGCCTCCCCGCCATGAACTGTTTGCAGAACAACTGGACAAGTTGTTCGAAACTGTCGATGGAGCGGCCGGGCAGGCTGTGGTACCAGATCCTCGCCGCTCCCCTGAGAGTAGAATAGAAGCCCCGGCAAAGCAGGTCATCGTCAGCTCCCTGGAAGGCCATGTCCCCCTCGTAGTCCATCACGTGGTGTGCCGGGTCTCCTATTCCGTCGTACTTTCCCAGCACCGGGATCCTGAATCGAGAGGGGACCCGTGCGTCAGTTATTCTCCGTGATAAGGGACACTGGTCTCCGTGGATGCCTCCGGGGATGCGGTACTCGCCTGCCTCTGGATCGATCGGGGGTGGAGGTAGCACCGGCGCCAGCGGGGCTGGCTCCGCAGCCTTCGCCACGCTGGGGGTCGGGCTGTCCCGACGCTCCCGACTCCTCCTGCGGGAGCTCCTGCTCCGCCGTGATCGGTCTCTCGAGTGGTGTCGTTCGCTTCTCCTGCGGCGGGATGATCGTGATCGACGAGACGATGCCGTCCTCGATTCGCCGTCCGTCCCCTCGGTCTCTCTTCGGCTCCTTTCACGATAGGGTGAGGAGGCGCGTGACCTCGCCTGACGAGAGCCGGACAATGTGAACCGACGTTCCGTGTTCGGTTTCTGGGCCCCGTGGTCGTCGACCACGGCAGACCGCAAGTGCGGGGGATCCCCTGTCCATCGATGGCCATCGTCCAACGTGCCCCTGTTGGGCGGCGCCGGGCCGACGAGTTGCTGCACCGTCGCGACCAACGTCTGGAGGCTTGCGTTGGTCTCCTGAGCCAGGGCGCGGAGTTGTCCTTGTGTGGCCAGTTCTGAGCCGCCGGTCTCTTCGGTTGAGAGGGCATGGTGGTCGCCGACGGGCATGTCCTCGGGGTTGCCATTCGATGCGTCATTCCCCTCCTCCGGGATGGGGGGCATGCGCTTCCTTCCGTTGCTGGCTCGTGCCATTGTTGGTGTGGTTTTCTTCGTGGGACAGTTTTCGTTTCCCACAGACGGCACCAGATGTTTCAGAGTGTTTTCTCACTACAAAGCGTTGACCGTGGAGAACCCGGTCAACGTGGTCAAGGGGCCCGCTTAGGGTCCCTTGGGGGGCTTCGAATTGGTGCAGAAGGGGCGAGGGGAAGCCTCGGCCCTGGTTGAGACGCTCGGCCTCGGATAGACGTGCTCGGCCTCGGCTGGAAGGGGGACGAGGGGTAGCCTCAGTCGCCCGGGTAGATGCACGGCCGACGGGCGGCGAGGGGGAGTCTCGGACCCGACTAAGACGCTCGGCCTCGGTTGGGCGTGCTCGGCCTCGGCAGGCTGACGGTGGGGGGAAGCCTCACTATCCAGTCGGTCGAGTGGTCGGAGAGGGGCGAGGGGTAGCCTCGGCCCGTTGATCAGCTGTCTACCTGCGTAGACGAGAACGCTCGTCAGGGGGCCGGACCTTGGTTCCGGCCAAATCCCCTCTGATGCCTAAGTCAGATAATGGTCTGAGAAAGGAGGCCCGGCGGAGACGGTTCGACTCGTGAGGAGATCGTAACGGCGTCTCTCGGCGCGAGCGCGGAAGGAAGGAGATGAATTGGGGGAACGAGGTCGTTGATGGAGTACCTTAGGTTTTGTTACCTCAGATGCGGTCCTCTTCTTCGTCGTCCTCCGAGCCCTTTTGTAGAGCTCCCTGCGTGATTGACTCTGGCCCACGTCCCACGCCCGCCCTCGATCGTGCCCCATCAATCCGCCCCCTCGTCGCCGCTCTCTTCGCCATTCCAACACCTCCCCATTACCGCCATTTAGTGGTCGCGCGTTCGGGGGAACGGTTTTCGCAGGAGTGGGTGAGTTTCCAGCGAGTTATCGGGGCCGGGTCGGATCGACATTCGAGAAGATCCCTTACAGGGCCTTTGTTGAATGGGCTTGAGGATGCAGGTGGGACTTCGACCAGTAGTCGGGCTCCTGGGCTCGTGTCTTTTGGGGTCTCGGTCAAATAGGCGTAACAGTCATGATCATGAGAAAAAAATTTGATCAAATCTAGAAATACCTCTAGATCCGTGTGTGTCCTACGAAGCATTTGCATCGTAGTCTAATGAAAACTTTTCTATCACGATCCGGCAGAGCTTCGCATGCTTCCGTGCATCGTCTCCCTCTTGTACCGTCGCGGAAAAAATCTTCAGAGCATCGTCGTGCTGGTAACGTGTTGAGAATCAAGTCTATGGCAAAGGCCATACGTCATATATATAGATCAAGAAGGATATAAAGGTCCTTTACAATTATGGTGGATACCAAGGGTCCTTGATACCAAAGGTCTCAAGGCCCTATTCATAACAATAACATATATAAATGTATTTTAAAAACATTTTTCAAGTATTTTTTTGTGTATAGCTTCTACATATTGGCTTTAACATTCTAAGCTATATACTTACACATACACACACTACTTAAAAGGGACCTTTAACACCGCTTAAATAAGGTCTTTAACATCGCTTCTATATGATGTCTATCTCGCTGCTGCTTAAGGGGTGCTGGTTTTAATAGCGCTTTAAAAGCGCTGTTAAAGGTCTCAATAGACAGCGCTTCTTTAGTACAAGCGCTGTTAAAGGTCCAACATAGACAGCGTTTGTACTAAACAAGTGCTGTCTATTGTGACCTTAGACAGCGCTTGTTTAGTACAAGTGTTGTCTATGGTCCCAATAGACAACGCTTCTTTAGTACAAGCGTTGTTAAAGGTCCACCATAGACAGCGCTTGTACTAAACAAGCGCTGTCTATTGGGACCTTAGACAGTGCTTGTTTAGTACAAGCGCTGTCAAAGGTCCCAATAGACAGCACTTCTTTAGTACAAGCGATGTTAAAGGTCCACCTTAAAGAGCGCTTGTACTAAACAAGTGCTGTCTATTGGAACCTTAGACAGCGCTTATTTAGTACAAGCGCTGTAAAATGTCCCAATAGGCAGCGCTTCTTTAGTACAAGTGTAACAAGTTGTATTTCTAGGTGTGTTTGTTTTCCTGTGTGGCTGTATTTTATTTCAGTCGTCCGAGTGTTTTTCGTCTGTATATTTTTCTACGCGTCGCCGCGAACATGCCTCTACTTTTAGAATTCTCACCATATCGTAATTAGTCACTTTTATCTCTAACTAATTACTATTAACCCTAATCTTACACATTTATCCATTTTAATTAACCTAACCTCACCTTACTTAGTGGGCCGCACATTGTTGGTAAGATCCGATTATTTCGGATCTCAACCAACACATCCATTACAAAATTCATATTAAACCCCACACCCCTTGTTTCCATCCCCCTCTTCAATTTGGCAGCAAACACAAACATCTCCTCTCACTCACATTTCAATCTTATTAAATTCCACTCACGCAGGAAAGAGGAATACAAAGGAAAAAGAAAAAAAAGAAAAGGAAGAAAGTTCACAGCAAATATATCCTCTTCTCCCCTTTCCAAATCCAAGCTCAAACTTCTCATCCCCTTCCCACTCTCCACTGCCTCCAACCCCTCCTCCTAGCCGCTGCCCCACAGCGTCGCGCGCGCCACCTGCTGTTCGCCACCGGAGCCGCCCGCGCATGCCACATGCGGTCTGGCCCCCGCCTGGCCGTGTGCACCGCTGCCCCCTCCCCGCCTGAGAACCCCGCCCTGCGCACCACTTTGCCGCCCAGATCCGCCGTCGCCTCCCATCTGCAGCAAACCCAGCGCGCGTGAGCAAGGAGCAAGGCAGAACGAAGGTGAACTTTTGTTATAAACTGTGAAACACAGAGAGATATAATGGAAGTGAGTGTTATTTATATGACATTATATTATATAAGTAATATATTATATAATATATTACTAACATGTGATCATAATGGAAGTGAGTGTTATTTATATAACATTATATTATATAAGTAATATATTATTTAATATATTGCTAACCTGTGATCATATGAGATCATATAATAAGTAATATAAACCTAACCTAACCACTATCGTATTATATATATTACATATTCAATAATATTATTTAAGTTTATGTATATTGATATGAATAGTGCCTTTTTGATATACGTATCAGAATGACGAACGGAGACCACCAGATGATCCACGTCTCGTCACGAACACGTATATGCTGGTTTCGTTGGAATCGGGTACCGATTCTCGCGCACCAACATCTTTGTAAATTTTTGCCACATCCCTAGCTTACTACAACAACCTCGAAACCCAAACACCAGCGCTTTTCATATGATCACATGGATACCAAAATCACCAAACAGGCCAATGTGCACTTTATACTGGTTTTAGATACCGCTTCTTCTAATATGACCTCAAACTGCATACTTTTGTGTATTGCGAGATAAAAACATGTGTGTGCGTGTGTGAAGATATTTTAACTGATAATGCCTTGAACGATATGAAATGCAACACTGCTGGACATATATGAACCTCTTGAAACAATTGCTACTCATAGAACATGCGGGCCGGTTTGGCTAATCATAGATATTGCATGCCAAGATTTGGCTATTCGTGCAGGCCGGTTTGGCTAGTCTGTCTCGTGTTCCAGTATTACAACTTTTGATGGCCGGTTTGGCTCATTCTGGCTCGTGGTCCAGAAAGTACACGTGGGTTGGGTTGGGTTCGCGGGCACTAGTCGAAAACAAACGGGTCACCTTTGGGGGCACTTGAAGGTAGATTCACGTGCTTGCCGCCTAACGACGTGAAACTTAGTGCACTAAATTGAATACACTCTTGAACATCTTGAAAATGATATGCCGAAAATGTACGATGTGTAGAATCGTTTCTGCTTTCACTTAAATAGAACTGTCATGTTTTCACTTATAGTAGAACTGCCATGCTAATATAGAAATATGTTCTTACTGCTTAGAAATAGAACGGTCATGCTAATGTAATCTAAGTTTGAACTACTTAAAAATTGCAATTGTTCGTTTATTTATAAATGCTTAACTGCCATGTAAACTATTTCGAAAATCTTGCCAATGGTCCTAATCATATTATTGCTTGCCAAGGACCTTGTTGACATACATTTCTATGTTGTTTGGAATGTATGTCAGGACACGAGACAGTTCATATTGAGGACAAACTGATTGAGGGAACTGACCCACTGGACCAAGAGTGCACTGATCCAGAAGTTCTCCCCGCGTAGGACTAGCTGCTTAGGATTTCATTTATGGCATTTCTGTAGGGTGTGTACCCACCTTTGTAGAACTATGTTGTTGTAGGCCAAGCTTGGGGCCCTTATTAATTTTGTGCACTCTATCTGGATGTTGGCTTTAAATTCTTAGTTATTTCTGTTGTTCTGAAATGCATGCAAGTTCCTGCGTATGCTTTTATTCACAGACGTTTATTTTGTTTTGAAGCTTCACTGCTTCAGCCCATATCGACCCGCTCGCATCCTCGCTCCCAAGTATAATGTGAAACGGGACTTGACAATAAGCGTTGTTAAAGGTCCACCATAGATAGCGCTTATACTAAACAAGCGATGTCTTTGGTAATGATTGGAATAAGCGAAAACAGGTGTATTTCTCTTGATGGTTGTATCATTTAGTCTTTCTCTTCACGTATACCGGATAAGGATGTGATAAACATGCAATCATGTATGTCCATATAACGGGCTTTCATGCGACAGAAAAATATTTATGTGCACTCTAAGTAATGTCATCAGTGCTTCAAGCTGTCTTTTGATAGTTTCCTTCTAAGAAAATAATTACATGTTATTAGATCAATCTCAAGCCACACCCAGTGATGTTCAAGGGACCAGTTTCTGTTGATTAAATATTTTAGTACAATCAGGTTGTTTACATACAACACACATCATCCAACCGTTATATCCATTACAGATTCTAATGATTTCCTATTTGCAGATGACAGCAACGACTCCCCAATCGAGCAAGTCCAACTTCGATGAAGCAAGTTGCCGCAGCTTACATGCTCAGCAGGTTGTCGTAGCTAGACATGCTATTGACGCATCATTGTTTGGCATTCTAGGTATTGTTGTCACGCGAAATGAATCGGACAATACTCTCCACATGAGCAGATGGTTTCTAGCTGAGGGCTACCTTCGGATGGTTTCTCGGTGTCAAAACTGGGAGCTTGATCCTAATGTATACTCTGCCACGAGTTTTGCAAACAAGGATGACTTGTTCTCTAACAGCGTTCAGTGTGCCGTCTTCGATCATTCTCTTAGCGCCTATGCCATATTCCTCCGCTGGCTGAAACAGGAGCTTCACAGTAGCCTGGGGTATGCAAGCAGAAATTAGGATGACATTAATTTAGACACTAACAGGGTACTTACTTCTACCAGGATTTTCGACACATTTAGGATGATCATCGAGATTGGGGATGGTTATGAGCAGTCAAATTACCTTGAAATGATGTTCTCTGGCCTTGAGTATTCTAGTAGCGCCGAGGAGCATCGCGACATGGGCATCGTGGCCGCAAGCATGCATCTTTCCGGCGACCTTGCTTTTTGTGCTCCCAATCCACCGCTTCCTGACGACAACAAATTAACACCATAATTGACCAGATTTGGTAATATCCAAGACATGGGTTAATGGAATTGATGGTGCGGTCGGGGGACCTGAATGGGGAGAGCGTCCATGTCGGAACGGATGGCGACAAAGGGAGGGCGGCCGGTGCCGAGGGAGGCGACGCCGCCGGTGAGGGTGTAGGGGAAGCGGTAGGGAATCCCTATGGAGTCCAGCTGCTCCGTGATCAGCCTGTGTGTCATGTTCCACTATCACCCCTGCACACGCGAAACACGTGTTTTGAATCAGAACTCGCAAACCATGATCAAGATGTACATAGACAACGAAAATGTCACTGACCATCGTCGAGGAGCAAGACCATGTCGCTGTCAAGAACAGATGTTATCCTATGAGCTATCGTGATGACAGTCGAATCTGAGAACTGCTGCCTGAGAGTCCTCTGGATTAAGCTATCGGTAACGGTATACTTGGTCTTGAACTGCTGCCTACAAATTATAATGTTAAAATTACAGTCTGTTATCTTCTTGTAGCATGCATGACTATAATTCGCATGGAGATAATAGTTGTTAATGGTAAATTGAATAAAACAGACTACACATCTAAACTAGTTCAAATTGGGGCTACAACTAGCGTACCTTATCAGGTCTGCAATTGATATGATTTTCAAATCCTATTTCTTTGCAAATTCACGAAGTTTGGGTAATCAAGTCATGGAACCATCATCGTTATCCACCAACTAACATAAAACTGCAACAGGCTCAAAACCTGCAAGCATGGTGAGATCAACAGACGCTTCTGTGTGTCCAGCTCTTTTCAATACACCTCCATCCGTGTACTTCAAGGGGAAAATATGGCCAGGGCGATTGAAATCCTCCGGCCTTGAGGAAGGAGACGCAAGAGACAAAATTGTATTGGCTCTATCTTTAGCAGAAACCCGAGTTGTTGTACCATTCTTATCACCCTGCATATACCCAATAAGATCAATCAGTTTCAAGTTCCAACACAAAACAAGAATAAAACAATAGCAGATAAATATTATTAACCAAGAGCATGGCCGTAGGAGTAAAACATGCACCTCAGAAGGTAGTTCACTAATTTAAAAGTTGTGGGTGTCATAGGAGGGGATTTCCTAAAATAAATTATAGGAATCCTGACATCAGGGCATAATAGCAATTCTCAGTTAACAACAGTCCCAAGCTCAATAGAGAATAGCAACAGATCATGGTTCAATTACAGCAAACATATAAAAAAACACAGAGTACTCCACCTGGAACAGTCGATGGCAGCAGATCACTGCTTCACCGCCTCCATCGCGTACTCCAACTGGAACAGCTGGACGGCCGGCGACCAAATCTTCATGTCTTCACGCCCAAATGACCTTGCTCTTCTTCAAGATTATGCGACCCAAACAGACAAGCTGACGCTGGCCTACGCTCCAGTTCTCGTCGTTTTCATTCACTGCATTCCACATTTCATTCTCGTCGTTTTCATTCATTGCATTCCACTGCATTCCACATTTCGATGGACAGTGAATATATTTTCAAAACCAAGAACTAACAAACAGTGAGTTCAGGATCCCATATCCGCAACCACAATATGATTGTATCTATACCTGCAGAGTCTAGCTTCAGTTCTTTCTTCCTAACTTCGTCTCCAAGCTGACAGCAGTCCAGAGCCTTTAAAAGAGCAAAACAACGATGCATTAGGATTTACGACAAGTAGAGAAAACAAGTTAGCTGATACTTAAACTTCCATGTCCTCAGAATTGAACCAAATTGAAGTATTCATTGTAATAATGTGGTATGTGTTGTATTCATGTGTTTGTTTCTATTTTAATTTTAATTTTTTTCACGGGCATAAATTGGATGGACACTCCAACCCAAAATATTAGAACTGATAGGTAAAAAGCTCTGCTCCTACTTCCAATACATATCCTTCTCTTTTTTACTTGTCTCTCAAGCGTGAGATTATTTTTCCAATCACATGATCTTCTCAGAAGTACGAAATTCTCATACTGTGAGTAATCATGATATTCACCATTCACCTTCAGGTTATATTTGAACCTGTCATCTCCGTTCACCAAATTTAAATATGAGATGCAAACACCGCACGGATTGTTTATTGTTTGCATCAACGTACTATAATCAAGGGGAGTTGGATTTTAGATAATATAATGTATTTAATCAAAAAAATGCTTGCAAGAGAAAGAAACAGTAGGAGACACACTACCACTCAAATCAAATAGGGAAAGTGAACGTATCTCACCTCTCCCTCTTTCACATACTCATTCGGATGTAAATGAACGATCAGTTCACACACGATTTCCTGCCAACGCCTACACAACAATGACGTATGAAAAGGTGAAAAAAGAGAGAAGGTAAATAAGCCAACATGGAAGTTGCATCATATTATACAACAATTTCATCAACTGTCCCATAGATAATGTCATACATATTACCTCTGATAAACCATGATTGCTGAGAACCTGGGATGCTCTAATAAACAATATCAATAAAATTCAGCAGATAATTAAGGTCTTCTCTGATTATGCCGCCATTTGACAAAAAGATCATTCCAGATACCAGGAAATAAATTATAATCAATTGGGTAATATGCCAGATACCAGGAACTATAAGAGTAAAGTGTCTGATAACTAAAAAAGAAATTAACTGAGGTTAAACTAAATGCCAGGAAACCCAAAATCAACAACCAAACAAATTAAATGCATGATGCATAACTTGAGTTTCAAATATTTGGGTCCTTCCATTTTACTCCATGGAAGGACCCAAGTATTGTTTTAACAAACAATATTATATTGTCACCGAGGGCTCTTCTGTGCCATTAGCTTGACCAGTGTCATATTGGCTATCTCCACTGTTACGACCTAAAGATCGTAAGAGTCCGACTCCCACCCGGATTCGCTGATATACCCCATTGACTTCCCCCGTTACGACCTAAAGATCGTAGGGTTCCCACCCGAATCCGCCCACATGACCCATGGACTCTCCGCTTCATGAAAGGGCCGCCACCCCGAAAATCCGGGGCAATATGGAGACGGGCGCGCCTTGCAGCGTCCCCCGACCCGGCCGAGGCGAACAACCACAGCCGCTCGACCCACCGGGGGTAGCGCGCTTGGGGATGCCTGGGTAGCGCCGTCGGGCCTACTGACATAGGCACGGACGTATCCTTCCGTACCGGCGAACCATAGCCTGTGACCGATCGGGGAGCGCGGCCGGGCCGGACAACCCCCGGTCCGAACGACCCGCCCGATTCCCATGAACCGCGGCGCCTAGAGTGATACAGTCCGACCTTTAGTTCGTCGCCAACGACAAACAATCCAGGATAAGGACACGACTGACATATACGTCACCCGACCGACTGACATATACGTCACCCGACCGACTGACAAAGCGCCCCCTGACGGTTGAGCCGACTGACGGTTAGCGCTTTCGGCCCTGACATCCCGACAAAAGCACCTCTTGGCCGTTGCGCCGCCTGACAAAAGCAGGTCAGGAACTCCTGTTCCCGACATCCTTGTCCAAAGCTTCCGCTGACAACCGAGCCAGCTCAGCACGTCTAGTCAACATGCCAGATCAGCCCCGCCTAGTCATCTCCCGACAGGTATAAATACACCCCCTTCCCTTACGGGGGGGTTGGAAAATTCTCTCTCAATCTATCATTCACACACGAGAACGAAGGTCATCCATATCTTTGTTCTCCCACTTATAGCTCGCCACGTACGGTGGACACACGATTAGTCCGACCGGCGTGTCTAGCCCCCGTTTTAAGTCCTGTTACTGACTTAGGCATCGGAGGGGCTAAGGGTTGAACCCCAACCCTGCCCTTCTGACGAGTTGTTCGTGTTGCAGGAAAGCTCGCCCCTTGACCAACGTCTACTTCGGCCTCCTGCCATCCAACCTTACTCTGCCGCATCCGGAGAGACTCGACCCCGTGATCACCACCGGCGACGGGTCCAACTTCTTCACCCCACTAATCACTTGTAAAACAGCCTACCTAAACCTTCTTCTCCATATAACCACCGTGCCCTTGGTTCCCCATAATACAAATTCATTGTAAGCGAGTTCCACCTCGTAACAATTGGCGCCGTCTGTGGCAACGAAGGGTCACACCCATGTTAGACTCCATGCCGATCTCTCGAAACCCTGACCACGGCAAAGATCCCGTGGGTCAGGAACCGCTTTCTCTATTAATCACCCCGGCGCCCGACCCCCTTCTGGGGATGGGCACCGAAACTGAACGTACTTCGGCCCACGCCGTCCTGAAGAGCTTCGAGGCCGTCACTCAGGCCAGGGGGGCTATCCGACGGCGGGAACGGAGCCTCCGCCCGGCCCCTCGGAGCCCCAGAACGTAAGGCGGAATCTCCACCCTCAGTTCGAGGAGGAGGGGGAGAACAGGGGGCTCGCCGAGGAGATTGCGGCCCAGCAAAGACTCCTAGAAGAGGAGATGGAAGTTGCACGGCGGTGGAGGCGCCTGGGGAAGGCGGCCGCCGCGCAAAGGCGTTTGGACGAAGCGGCCGAGACCGCCCGAAGGGCCTTCCAGGACGAAGAGGCCGCTCGCCGCCAACTCAGCCTCATCGTCGCAGAGCGCGAGAGGCTAAGGAGGGAGAACAGGAGCAACCGAGAAATCCTGGACGAGACGGCGACGGGTCGGTGGCTCGGGGACGGGCGGGACCCGTTGCTGACCAGGTCCCCACCGGGAGGAGGCAGCCCGCATCGCCTGCACCACCCCTCCGATTCCCTGCGCGAGGAAGCCGTTTGTCGACAACTACGCTTCCTCACCACCGAGCGCGAAAGGCTTCTTCGGGAGAATCAAGAACGGATGGAGGCTTGAGGAGAGCTGGCCGGGAGGCGCTGACGCTGGGAGAACCGTAGCCCGCAGCCCGTCGAGTCCTCGACCCAGGGGAGGAGCCCCGTCAGACGACCGTCGGG
Source organism: Scilla litardierei (assembly GCA_030789695.1). Lineage (NCBI taxonomy): Eukaryota > Viridiplantae > Streptophyta > Magnoliopsida > Asparagales > Asparagaceae > Scilla > Scilla litardierei. Next base: position 148,393,354 of record CM061132.1, on the reverse strand, counting down.
CTACTCCCCGGGGCCGGAGGACCGTCGGCGGCCGAGGCGCGACCGAAGCCAGACCCCCGTGTGGCGGAGAGGGGATGCGCCAGATCGCCCTACCTATCCGGATGAGGCCACGCCGCTTGCACGGTGGATCACGTCCGCCCCAAGGCCCATAAGGTTCAAACCTCCTCACTTGGCCATGTACAATGGGAGAGGCGACCCCCTCACGCACGTGCAGCAATACCGGGGGGCGATGGAGGCGCATGACGTGGATGAGGCGTTCCTATGCCGACATTTCTCCCAAAGCCTGAGGGACACCACGTTGGACTGGTACTTTGGCTTGCCCGCGAGATCCGTTGGGAGCTTTGGCGAGCTGTCCCACAAGTTCTCCCAAGAGTTCCGGGCCGGGCGGACGAAGAAGAAGCACTTAGACTATCTCAGCACGATAGTCCAAGGGGAGGGAGAGACAACGGGTAGATACCTCCGCCGCTTTCAGGAGGAGAGACGGGCGGTGGTGACATACGGCGATGAGGTGCTTATGCTGGCCTTCAAAACGGGGTTGCGGACTCGGAGCCTCCACAAATCCCTGCTCCGGGATCCGCCGACCGACTATGAGGCGTTGGTCGCTATGGCGGAGAGGCACGCGTTGGCCGAAGAGACTCTCGGTGCAAAGGCCTTATTCCCCCCGGCGAAACCGTCCCAAGGCGAGCCCCGGTCACACCCTCGGCCGAGGCAAGAAGAGGGGCACCGAGGTCGCGACCAGCTGGCCCGACCGAGGCGGGAACCGCCCGGGCCTCGCCCACAAGATCGCCCTGGCCCGGCGCGCGAGTTTGCCCCGGCACAAGGGCTCCCTCGAGTCGTCCCAAGACAAGAAGGCCCCCAACGGGCGCATTACATGCAACTCAATGCCCCCATGATGGAGGTGCTGGCCGCGGCGACAAGGGCCGGGTTATTGCCGGAGCCTCCCCGGGAGATGAGGTCGGATCCGGCGAAGCGGGACCCCCGGAGATACTGCCGTTATCACCGGGACCACGGTCACGACACCGACCGTTGTTACACTCTTAAAAGAGAGATCGAACGACTGATCCAGGCGGGCCACTTGGGAAACTTCGTCGCGGGCAGGCGGGTAGCAGAAGGAGAAAGAGCCCCCCCGGAGGAGGGTGGACTGGAACCGCCGGCGAACCGCGATTACGGGGAGCCACGCCCCCCGGGGCGGTCATGCGAATTGAGATGATAACGGGAGGGCCTTTCCCAGCCGGGCAGGCGCCCGCGATCCCGGGGGCCGGTGCCCGACAGGTGATGGTGGCGGGCGCCGGCCGCCGACCGAAGCGAAGGACACACCGACCCCCTATCACCTTTACCGAGGGAGACTGGCAGGAGGTGGGGAGCCAGAACAATGACGCCCTCGCCGTCGAGGCTCGGATCGGGGCGGTTGCCGTTGGCCGGCTCCTAATTGACACCGGTAGCTCCTGCGACATCCTGTTCCTGTCAACAGTCGAGATGATGGGGTGGGGGCGTGCAGACCTAGAGCACTGCGCGGGCCCTGTTGCTGGCTTCACCGGCCATACGATCCCCACTATGGGGACGATCACCCTGCCCATGACTCTGGGGGAGGAACCGAGGGTCGTCACCAAGGGGACGCGTTTTGTCATCGTCGACGTCGCGTCGGCGTATAACGGAATCATAGGGCGTCCGTATATGACGGCCATCGAGGCGCTCCCCAGCCTGCAACACCAGATGATGAAGTTCCGGACCCCGCAGGGGGGGTGGGACAGGTGCGGGGAGGCCGGGAGGTGCACGGAGACCATGACCATACGCCGTCCCAGCGTAGGGGCCCGAGGCGGGCCCTGTCGGCTCTCATCCCTGACGAGAGGGAGGACTTCTGCGACCAGCGGCCGACCCCGGCCGAGGAAGTGGAAGAGGTCCCAGTGACCTCGGATGAAGAGAGACCCGTCTCCATCGGGACAAAACTCCCGGCCGCCTTGAGGACGGCCCTCGTCGCCTTGCTCCGGGAAAATGCGGACATATTCGCGTGGTCACCTGCCGACATGCCCGGGGTTAACCCGACGGTAATCTCCCACAGGTTGAATGCGGACCCAGAAGCCCGACATGTCCGACAGAAGAAGAGAAGTGCGGGGGGGCGAAAAGAAGAAGGCAGCCGAGGAAGAAGTAGAGCGGCTCCTCGAAGCCAAATTTGTTCGGCCGGTGGACTACCCCGACTGGCTCGCCAACGTCGTTCTAGTGAAGAAGCCCAGTGGAAAGTGGCGCATGTGCGTCGACTTCACCGACCTCAACAAGGTATGCCCGAAGGACAGCTTCCCTCTACCCAGGATCGACCACTTGGTGGACCAGGCGTCTGGCTATGAGTTGTTAAGCTTTATGGACGCCTTCTCGGGATACAACCAGATACCGATGGCGGAGGAGGATGAGGAGAAGACGTCTTTTGTCACCGATAAAGGCACCTTCTGTTACACCAAGATGCCCTTTGGACTGAAGAACGCCGGGGAGACCTATCAACGGATGGTAGACCGAATATTCGGCCCTCAGGTGGGGCGAAACTTGGAGGTCTACATCGACAACATGCTGGTGAAGAGTAGAAGGGCCCCCGACCACCTCGCCGACTTGCAGGAAACTTTCCAAAGGGTCTGCCGATACAACCTGAGGCTAAACCCCGCGAAGTGTATCTTTGGCGTGCAGTCGGGAAAATTTCTGGGCTTCATGATAACGAAGCGGGGAATCGAGGTGAACCCTGACAAGGTGACGGCCCTCATCGGTATGGCGGAGCCTCGGACGATCCGGGACTTGCAGCGACTGAACGGCCGGATCGCTGCTCTGGGGTGATTCCTGTCGAAATCTGCGGAGAAATCGCTCCCCTTCTTCAGGGTCTTGCGCACAGCCTTTGGCGAAGCTAAAGACAAAAGGAAGGTGATCCCGTGGAACGACGACTGTGCGCAGGCGTTCGCGGAGCTGAGAGCTTACCTACAAAGCCCACCGCTCCTCGCACGGCCGGGGAAGGCGAACCCCTAGGGTTGTACTTGGCGACCAACGAGGAGGCCGTTAGCTCCGTCCTAATCAAGGAGGAAGGAGGGGTGCAGCGCCCTGTTTACTATGCCAGCCGGATCCTCCGGGAGACAGAGACTCGTTACAGCCCTATCGAGAAAGCTGCCTACTGCCTAATCACCACAGCCCGGAAGCTCCGACCCTACTTCCAGGCCCACCCCATAACCGTCCACACCGACATGCCCCTCGAAAAGAACCTGAAAAGACTGGAACGGTCGGGGAGGATGCTCAACTGGAGCGTCGAGCTCAGCGAGTTCGACATAACGTACAAAGCCCGGACGGCGATCAAAGGCCAGGCGCTGGCCGACTTCGTGGTGGAATGCACCACGGAAGTCCTGCCGGGGGACCGGACGGAGCTCCCATCGGCGACCGCGTCCCCGCGGGTGATCGAGGTGGGCGAACCCTCAGCGCCCTCCCAGATGACCGCGGGCGAACTATGGACCATCCACGTCGACGGCTCCGCGACGGGGTCCGGGACAGGAGCGGGTATCGTCATTCAGACCCCTAACGGATGCTCGTTAGAATACGCCCTACGCTTCAGCTTCCCGGTAACCAACAATGTCGCGGAGTATGAAGCCGCAGTTAACGGGTTAAAACTAGCTAGGGCGGTGGGGGCGACGAACGTGCTGCTCCTAAGTGACTCCCGTTTCGTCATCCAACAGATCCTGGGGACCTTCGAGGCCCGAGAGGAGATAATGAAGTGGTACCTGAGGCGCATCCAAATCGAACTCTGTAAGTTCAAGAAAGCGAACGTCCGGCACCTACCCCGCTCCAACAACCTCCGGGCGGACGCCCTGTCTAAGCTAGCTTCCTCCTCGGCGGCCGAGATCGGGAAGGCCATCTACGTCGAAAGCCTATTGACGCCAACCATTGACGAAGGAGAACTGATGTGCACGGGCACGATGACGTCATGGATGACCCCCATTATGAAGTACTTAGAGACGGGTGAACTACCCGAGGAGCGGATGCTGGCTAAACAGGTGGAAAGGCGGGCCCTGTCATTCGTGCTCCTCGACGGAGTGCTGTACCGCCGCCGCCGCGCCAATTTCGACGTCCTGCCCTACCTGAAATGCTTGGGCCCGGAGCAGGCTGAGCAAGTCATCCGCGAGGTACACGAAGGCTTCTGCGGAAACCACCATGGCGGGCGCACCATCGCCCACAAAATAATGCGCCAAAGATACTACTGGCCGACGATGATCCGGGATGCAGTACAGTACGTCAAAAAATGCGAGGCGTGCCAGAAGTTCTGCCGACGGACGACTGCACCTCCGGCCAACCTGATGCCCATCGTGAGCCCGATCCCCTTCGCCAAGTGGGGACTCGACATCCTGGGGCCTTTCCCAAAGGCCTCCGGGGGAAGGAAATATCTAGTCGTCGCCGTGGACTACTTCACAAAATGGGTCGAAGCAGAGCCGCTGGCTCGAATCGCGTGGACGGACATGAAGGGCTTCATCTGGCAATCCATCATATGCCGCTTCGGGATTCCCCGCTCCATAGTCACGGATAACGGAAAGCAGTTCGATTGCGAAGGCTTCCGCGACTTCTGCTCGGGCTGGGGGATCAAACTCCAGTTCGCGTCAGTCGCCCACCCACAGTGCAACGGAATGGCGGAGGCCGCGAATAAATGTATCTTGAACCCAATGAAGAAGAAGGTGGACGCCGCTCTGGGGGCATGGGTCGACGAGCAGCCGGGAATCCTATGGTCCTATCGTACCACCCACAAGGCCTCGACCGGAGAAAGTCCCTTCATGCTAGCATACGGATCGGAGGCGGTCGTTCCTGTGGAAATCGGCGAAGAGACACTCCGGCTAAAGCTCTTCGACGAAGAAATCAACGGGGAAGGACTCGGCCTCAGTCTTGAGTTGATAGACGAGGTAAGAGACCGGGCCCTGACCAGCCTCGTCAAACACAGCCAGAGGATGGCACGGTATTACGACTCCCGGGTGAAACCGCGGACTTTCAGGATCGGCGATTTGGTCCTCCGAGATGCCACCTTCCGCCCCGAGACTGCACAGCGGGGAAAGCTGGCCGCTAAATGGGAAGGGCCCTACACGGTCGTCGATATTGTCGGACCAGCCACGTATATCCTGGCTACCCCGAAGGGAGCGAACTGGCCCACCCTTGGAACGCAAAGCATCTGCTAAAATTCTACCAATAGTTGTGAGTTTTTCCTTTTTACGCGCAATATACACATCTACCCGTCTTTCCCAACATTGTTGTTCCTACACATGTTTTACAGTTCGCCAAACCTCCGAACTACGCGTCCGCTCCCCCCCCTCAAGACCTCTGGGGCAGGGCCAACCCTAGCCACCCAAACCCGAGAAGGACCACGCGCCCGTGACCCTCGAAAAACCAAAAGAAGGCAGAGGCACACAAACCGGGACGAAATGACGTCAGTCCCCGGGTAGGCGGCCCCGATATGACTCGACGAAACGAAAGGACGCTCGAGAAATACGCCGCCATTAATGATACACTCCAAAAGAGGACCAGTAAGAGCCACCTGGCAAAAGCGGTTTCCCACGGGCGTGAATTCGAGGAGCCCATTAATAAGGACAGCTCAGCGCAATAAATATGGGAGAAACCGTCAGCGAAATCTCCCTATAAAGACGCCACTCACCCCTCCGAAAGAAAGAGAACCAAGAGTCGGAAGGCATGAGAAATCGCCACTTGACCCCCCCACCCACTGGGAAACGGGCCGGGATACAACGCCCTAACAAAAGAGAAGTCACCGGCCATCAGTGGCTCCCACCGCCCAGGGCGGCGGTTCCCGCACCTCCGGCAACTCCGACAGGATATTCCTCTTACAAACGGATCGCAAACAGGATATTCCACTTACACAAGGGAAATCTGCCTTTCACGCCTCCGTCCACCCTAAACAAGGACGAGTCGGAGAAAGGTTGGCATCCGATCTCCGCCGGCTGGACAGGCGAGAGCCCCCAGTACTCGCCGGCCAGTACCTCCTCGCCGTCGATCTCCGGGCGAGGACCTCGGAAAGGCTGCATCCCTGACGAGCCCAAAAGGCAAGTCATGGCGTGTCAGCCCGCCCCTGCACAATCGGGCCCCGAACCCCACCATCAAACCGAAGCAGCGAGGCATGGGGGGAGGGGCGGCCCGATCCTCAAGAACCTCCCCAAGACACAAGCCCCAGAAAGACGGCTTCCCTGGTGCCTCTACCGGACCGAGGAAACTTTACCCAGTCCGTGGAGGGAGATGACAAAGCAATGGAGGGGAGGCGGCCCGATCGGCAAGATCCCCCCCTCTCCTCCTCTCTCTCGGGCCAAGGAGACCTTGCAACACTTCGGCACATAAGGCGGTCACCCACCTCCGCGCCAAGAACGACTCGAGTTAAAAAGGGGCCACCCGACCCAAAGTGACCCCTAGATCCGGAGGTCATTAAACCACGGGCAAGGACAGCTCTATAGCCCATCCTCGAGCCGGATTTGACCCCACAACGGGTGATAAACTAAGAACTCATGTACAAGCTATAGATTAGCTCTTATAAATTTAAATGAAAACGTTCTTCCTTGTACGCTCAGATTTTTCGGAGAATACCATAGCGTATAGCTATCCCCCCGCCAAGTGCCGGGCGAGCAACGCGCCACCCCCCCACCCTCCGCCGCCTAACCGGCTTAGGACGCCTAGGAAGTTTACGCCCGCAGCTCGAACCCCGCGACACTACGCTTCGAAACCAGCCCGCCCGCTCCCTGAAAGTTACCGACAACTGTAGCTAAATGGGGAAAAAGGTGAACTGAGGCTCGCCCTGCGTAACCAGTTCGGCCCGAGATCAAATCATGATAGGACAGCGTGTCTCATCCCGAACCCCTTCGCCGACTCCCCGCCCCGCCCAAAGGCAACACAAACCGTCAACATCCCCTTCCCCCAGACCTCGCGATCTCGGACACGGGAATGTTGGGGGCATAATTGGTGATTGTGTAACTCACACAAGAAGCCAAGACACGTGACCGGGAACGGACCGGTCGCAAGGCAAAGGCCTCGAAATCGGCGCCCGGTCCAGATAAGGCAGCGGCCCTGTCTCGTCGAAGCAGCGCCATGATGCGACTTGACATAACGAAAGGACGCTTGGACAACACGCCATCAGCAGCAACACGCCCCCCGAGAGGCCAGAGCAGACAACCCGTGCCGGATACCGCCAGGGAAAAGCGATTCCCAAAACGCGTGATTCCGCGGAGCCCATTAATGGCACTAATCCCCCACCTTACCCAGAAAAAACCCTTCCGCAAAATCTCGCTATAAATACCCCTCCTCCAGAGGTCAGGGAAAAAGGAGAGAGAGACACAGGGGATTCGCATCCCTTCACTCCGGGCATAAAACGGCCCCAAACGCCCCACCGAGCTACGGAGAAAGCCGATAGCCACCGACGGACCTCACTTCCCCCGACGATGGCCGCCATAGCCCCACCACCTCCAACAGGATATTCCCCTTACACATGGGAGGCCTCGCCCGCCAGCTTTTCCCCTGCTTGTTATTGTATCAAAAGGCAGGACCAGATGGCTAGCCGCGGGCCGCAACACCCCAATTAACACCTGGCCGACGGCGATCCCCACAGGGTGTCAGGGGGGAAACCCCCCAACGGCTCTCCCTGCGGCGCCACCACCGCCACCTCGTCCTCAGCCTCCCCGGGGTTCCCCCTCGGTGCACGGGATCCCCGGCGAGGCTGGGCAACCCTCCAGCACGACGACAGCGAGGCAGAACAGCGAGGCAGAATGCGAGGAAGCGAGGAAAGGGAAAGGAAGAGGGTCCCCTCCTACGACCGAGGGTCGGCCCCCCCGAAGGCTGAACCGCCACAGGGCGGCACCCCTGATAAATAAATAAAAAAAAGAACCAAACATTGGTTCCCGGCGCGTCAGCCCGCCCCGGACAATGAGGCGGTAGGAATTCGGCAATCGACATAAGGGAAGACCGTCCCGACGCAGGGATCTGCTCCTCCCGACGAAGCGAACAACAAATGTGGACAACCCTCCGTCCCAACCGCCGGTTGGGCTACACCTTCTCCCTTGTTGTAAATATCATCTAGGTCCCCGAATAAGAATTGATGAATAACACTCCCCCTTACGAACCCCTCCCCTTGAGCCCAAGCGCACGGCTACGGCGCGGTCCGCCGGGCGCGGAACGGCCGAGGCCCCGCGGAAATTACAAACCCAACTTAGTAACCACATACGGCGGCACGTCGTTATAAGGCGACGCCCCGCTCGGCACCACTCGGGATAAGACCTCGCAATCCCGCTATTGCGGGACACATCCCACGGGAGCGGCGTCGCCCCCTTTCCCCCTCTCTCCGAGCAGGGATCCTTATCCAAGTCGGGATAGGGGGCAGCGTTACGCCATTCGAGCCGAGCCGGGCTTCCGCCTCACTCTCGGATGCCGGAGGCAATTGTTACGACCTAAAGATCGTAAGAGTCTGACTCCCACCCGGATCCGCTGATATACCACATTGACTTCCCCCGTTACGACCTAAAGATTGTAGGGTTCCCACCCGAATCCGCCCACATGACCCATGGACTCTCCGCTTCATGAAAGGGCCGCCACCCCGAAAATCCGGGGCAATATGGAGACGGGCGCGCCTTGCAGCATCCCCCGACCCGGCCGAGGCGAACAACCACAGCCGCTCGACCCACCGGGGGTAGCGCGCTTGGGGACGCCTGGGTAGCGCCGCCGGGCCTACTGACATAGGCACGGACGTATCCTTCCATACCGGCGAACCATAGCCCGTGACCGATCGGGGAGCGCGGCCGGGCCGGACAACCCCCGGTCCGAACGACCAGCCCGATTCCCATGAACCGCGGCGCCTAGAGTGATACAGTCCGACCTTTAGTTCGTCGCCAACGACAAACAATCCAGGATAAGGACACGACTGACACATATGTCACCCGACCGACTGACAAAGCGCCCCCTAACGGTTGAGCCGACTGACGGTTAACGCTTTCGGCCCTGACATCCCGACAAAAGCACCCCTTGGCCGTTGCGCCGCCTGACAAAAGCAGGTCAGGAACTCCTGTTCCCGACATCCTTGTCCAAAGCTTCCGCTGACAACCGAGCCAGCTCAGCACGTCTAATCAACATGCCAGATCAGCCCTGCCTAGTCATCTCCCGACAGGTATAAATACCCCCCTTCCCTTACGGGGGGTTGGAAAATTCTCTCTCAATCTATCATTCACACACGAGAACGAAGGTCATCCATATCTTTGTTCTCCCACTTATAGCTCGCCACGTACGGTGGACACACCATTAGTCCGACCGGCGTGTCTAGCCCCCGTTTTAAGTCATGTTACTGACTTAGGCATCGGAGGGGCTAAGGGTTGAACCCCAACCCTGCCCTTCTGACGAGTTGTTCGTGTTGCAGGAAAGCTCGCCCCTTGACCAACGTCTACTTCGGCCTCCTGCCATCCAACCTTACTCTGCCGCATCCGGAGAGACTCAACCCCGTGATCACCACCGGCGACGGGTCCAACTTCTTCACCCCACTAATCACTTGTAAAACAGCCTACCTAAACCTTCTTCTCTATATAACCACCGTGCCCTTGGTTCCCCATAATACAAATTCATTGTAAGCGAGTTCCATAGGCATAAATTGGATGGACACTCCAACCCAAAATATTAGAACTGATAGGTAAAAAGCTCTGCTCCTACTTCCAATACATATCCTTCTCTTTTTTACTTGTCTCTCAAGCGTGAGATTATTTTTCCAATCACATGATCTTCTCAGAAGTACGAAATTCTCATACTGTGAGTAATCATGATATTCACCATTCACCTTCAGGTTATATTTGAACCTGTCATCTCCGTTCACCAAATTTAAATATGAGATGCAAACACCGCACGGATTGTTTATTGTTTGCATCAACGTACTATAATCAAGGGGAGTTGGATTTTAGATAATATAATGTATTTAATCAAAAAAATGCTTGCAAGAGAAAGAAACAGTAGGAGACACACTACCACTCAAATCAAATAGGGAAAGTGAACGTATCTCACCTCTCCCTCTTTCACATACTCATTCGGATGTAAATGAACGATCAGTTCACACACGATTTCCTGCCAACGCCTACACAACAATGACGTATGAAAAGGTGAAAAAAGAGAGAAGGTAAATAAGCCAACATGAAAGTTGCATCATATTATACAACAATTTCATCAACTGTCCCATAGATAATGTCATACATATTACCTCTGATAAACCATGATTGCTGAGAACCTGGGATGCTCTAATAAACAATATCAATAAAATTCAGCAGATAATTAAGGTCTTCTCTGATTATGCCGCCATTTGACAAAAAGATCATTCCAGATACCAGGAAATAAATTATAATCAATTGGGTAATATGCCAGATACCAGGAACTATAAGAGTAAAGTGTCTGATAACTAAAAAAGAAATTAACTGAGGTTAAACGTAAATGCCAGGAAACCCAAAATCAACAACCAAACAAATTAAATGCATGATGCATAACTTGAGTTTCAAATATTTGGGTCCTTCCATTTTACTCCATGGAAGGACCCAAGTATTGTTTTAACAAACAATATTATATTGTCACCGAGGGCTCTTCTGTGCCATTAGCTTGGCCAGTGTCATATTGGCTATCTCCACCAATCTTTTTCTCCCATCTAAAATACTCCAAAACATCATGTATCTCTCTTTCAAAACATGAATGTCACAAATTGTTTTCTAGGCTTATTTAGAGACTATCATAAATCTCATGCATATGATTTCTTTAAAAAGACATGGATATATAAGCATAAAAATGGAAAATAAAAAAGGAAAACTGTGCGTTAAAGCTCAATCACACCAATCATAATATCACACATGTAATCATGCGTGAAAACATATGTTTAATTTTGAATCATGCATAGCTTAATCAAGAAGGATCATAAAATAGCATGCATAATTTTCCCTATGCATAATATTATTTTAGAGTAAACTGTAAGTTAAAAAAATTCAAAAAAGAACAACTTACTGCCAGTAACTTTTGTGAATGCAATTGTATGACACGATCATCATGATCAGCTGTTGACATGGTCCGTGGGTATTGGTATTACACCATATTTTTCCCACGGTATTCTAACATTATGAGGCGGCGAGTATCTGAATAAACCATTAACACATGCTAGAACATTGAAAGAATAAATGCTTACGATAATGATCTGCATGTCAGAAACAAACATCCACATCTAGTAATATTAATAGTGATAAAAATCAATAACATACCAAATGAAATGGCCTTATCATTTTATCGTCGATCATGGCTAATTTCTAGTCTTTTTAAGCCATGGTGGTCTCTTCCCACAATTTCATTCCCCATTCTGTCAAATGATGAGCCATGAACCACACTTCATATCTAGAACAAAAAGCAAAAGAAACAAGTAACTGATATCAGAAATTTTAACATTTGTTAATAACTCCCAGCATTAGGGACTTTACCTCTGCAATATGTCAAGCTAATATCCTGTAAAAATATGCCGACATTTCAGAAAGCTTATTACATACCAGGAAAATACAATAGGAGCATCATACATTTTGCTGGGTGGGCCAAAGATCATTTGATCATATCAGAAACCGTCATAAAATTTGGTCGATTATTTCATGGATTCAACAATGAGTCTATCAAATTTTAGTCTCTTTACTGAAAGATAATATGCAAAGTACTAAAATCAGCAAGATGAAGGATAATATGCCCATCATTTGGGACGCCAACATTCCTCAGCCACATAGGCAGTGAGGGATGAAAACGAAAGAGCTCGATTGCAGATGAAGAACTCAATACTCGATTTCCTTACGGAGTTGAAAAGTGCAAGTACATGTCAACAACATAAAATGGGGGGAAACACGTATTATTATTCCCAAATGAACAGTCCCAGCACATGTGTAGACACTGATTTAAATTGAATACGATAAATCACCCTCACCTTTCTTATCTCTGCATCTGAAACACTGATCATGTGTGGGGAGAGTTCCTCCTCCTCCAGGTCCTACCACCATTATAAATAGGAGTTGAATATTTTTGGAAAAGCAAGATGATGGATTTAATGAACTATTTATGTTTCAGTTATAAAAGGGGGATAGCATTGCCAGTTCTCCAATCAGGACAACGTTCGCACCCCGGACAACATACAGACCAAGAGGGATGTCACAATATACATCTCCTAACATAAAGACAAGAGGGATGTCACAATATACATTGCCTAACATAAAACCAACCCTATTTGAATAACGTGATATGGAAGTTTACATGTTTGGACATATCCAGCATGTCAAAGTGTCAATCATAATATATCAAAGAAAACAAGAGCATTATATCAGTCAAGAATCCTATAATTATAGTATTTTACAGACTTTAATACCTCGTATGACAAGCATAACAGACATTGTTGGAGTCCATGTGATCCCATCATACAATCTTTTAGAGCTAATCAAAACACAGCCTCTTTGTTAATGGTTCCCGAGCTAAATCAGTAAACAAATCCTAGTTCACCCAATAGAACTTAAGCATAGTCAAATAATTAATTGAAGCAACTAGGGGAAAATGAAATAAGAGTAATTAAGCATTACATACTCAATGAAACAGACAAGATGGCTTCATTTCCAAGAATCTAAAGCATAAATAGTTCATTTATTTAATAAAATAGTTTCCCATTGCAGTCAAATATTCAATCAGCAAGAAATAACCGGAATGTTCTACCAATTTCACATAACTGCGTATAGCGAATACTCCAGACTTATATGTTAGAAAAGGATGCGCTCGGAGCTCTCTACGAATCCACTGTTATCAGATATCGAAACAGTATAGGCCTAGATCTAGCGATATCAGAGTATCAAACCACCATGAATAGAAATCTACATTTAAAAAAAGAAGCAATCTCAAATGATTCAAGAGTAAAATCAAGAATATAAATCTAAAGAGCATGAAAATGAGAAAAAATAAGCTAAATGATTCAAGAATAAAATCTATGAAAAAAGACGTGCTGCTATTGCTCCTAAAAAATACCTCAAATGCGATCATAAGTAGATAGAGATAAACCAAACGACCGAAGTTAACATTTTAACGTTCGCTCCACGAAACTCCATCTTCATTGCATGAATAAGAAAACAGCTCATGAATGTTTCAAACCTAGGGCTACAGCAAGAGGAACAGAGAGTAGAGATTTGGTACCATCGCGGTCCTTGTCGAAGAGGTTGAAGGCAAGAGCAATATCCTCCCGATTTGTCCCAAATTCGGAGCACACAGCGAAAGGGCTTGAGAGAATAGGGCTTGAGAGAGCACTAGGGCTTGAGGAGCACAGAGATTTCAACCCTGATTCCTAGGCTTGAGGAGCGCAGCAATGGCTTGAGAGAGTACTAGGGCTTGATGAACGAGAAAAAACCTGTGGGATGAGCGCGAAAATTTGGACCGTTATATATTATACGTTGCAGGAAGAAGCGATCTTTATTATCCAACCTTTAACAAAGTTGACAGAAAGAAATGCGGTCAATTATGTGTTACTCTAATAAACAGTGTTTGCAGTGTTTGCAGAAAGAAGCATTGTCTATTATCTGACCTTTAACAGCGCTTGTCGGAAGTAGCGCCGTCTATTATTCGACCCTTAGCAGTGCTTGCAGAAAGAAGTGTTGTTTACTATATGTGTCTCTAATAAATATCGCTTATAATTGACAAGCGATGTCTAACATGTGCTATTAAATGTCTTTTTTGTAGTAGTGACACTTCTCTAGTTCTTTGATCTTGTACGCTTTGACTTGGACCATCTATTATTGATCTTGAGTCCTTGGTTGAGCCTTTATTTGCGCCATTCCTCGGCTCTAAGATAGACTTTCCGAACATGGTTTCTAAGGCCTTTATTTTACCTTTTCAATACACTCGATCTTCATGGCTATAAAATATTTTATTAATTCCTATACACACTTGAAATAAATATGTTAGTACATATATCACTTGTGTACATAATCAAAATCCACTGGGTTTGGTCTCCGTATCCCAACAAACTAGGCCAGTCAATCCAGAGAGCCAGTTTCTGCTAGTTGAGCTAGTTGACTACAGTTCAATCACTAATCAATTAGAATCTAGTTAGTTAACTAATAAGTCTATACTAGTCGACTAGTGCACAGTGATTATCCCACTAATGGATCGTCTAATATGCCAAAAATTTTGTATCACTTCTAGTCGACTGGATGTGTGGTTTGGTCAACTAGTATACACAGATTTGTGTTGTTTGGCTATAAAACCTATGTTTTATGTGTCAATTAATCCATACTAGTTTTAGTTGTTTACCAAAAGTTTCATATGTGTGTGTGACATATTCAAGGCCTTAACATACTATCTAAGACAACAAGTAAAATGTTAAAACAACAAATGAAAAAAATTCCTTCAATCCTTGATTTGTTGTTGCTTCTAACTTTACATTCTTGCCTTAGAATTCTTCAACTCCACTTGATGCCTTGAAGTCACACTACCATCTCAAGCTAGAGTTGATCTTGCATTGTTAACTTCCATTCTTGAGCAATAATTGTCTTGATCTAATTGACCAATCACCCTTAATGAAATTTATTAGACCAAATAACAATGTTTGTTTATCATCATAACATGTGTTGGGGAATCCAATAGTCAGGGGCGGACCCACATAAGAGTTGGGGGGCCCCCCCACATTTTTCAAAACTTACATTTTTATATAGAGAGGATGTCTCTATTATATTATTTTGTGAGTCATAGAACACAAAGTTTGCAGTGGTGTTGTGGTCAGAGCCTCAACTTAAGAGGCCGGAGAGCTCAGCTTCAAATCTTGAAGACTGCTATTGTAACGGCCTGTTTTCTAGTCGCATTTTGATTGTTGTTTGCTTATATTTTACCTTGTCGATTCTGTTACTTTCGTCCGAGTAGATGTTCGTTCGCACGTCGACGCGAGCGCGTCGTCGTTTTCAGTTTACCGTAGCGTAATTTTCATCTACGAATCGTAATTATTTTTAAGTTAATTATTAATTACTTTTAATTAAGAATTAATCTCTAATTAATTAATTACTAATAATCGCTAATTACAAGTTAATTAATTAACTTATTATTATTATTTTTTTACTAAGTCATTTTACTAAATTACTTTCACTAATTACTTTTCCTATATTACTATTACCATTTACCTTGCCCCAACTCCCACCTACTCTAATCAACCCTAAACCCTACAGCATTTTCTCCTCAACAACTATTTGGTGAGATCCGACATCAGTATTCATCACCTCCCCTACCATCAACAACTTCAATTTAATCTGTCCTCTCCTCTCTCTTTCTTAAACCCCCTACAGGAATACACAGCAGCATCACAGAAACAACAAACCACTCCTCCGACAACCAACACCAACGACACCATCAGCACCATCTCCCCCCATCAGCCACCACCTCATCCACACAACAACATCAGCATTCCACAACCCCCTTTCAACCCAAAACAAACCAGACAACAAAGCTCAAAAATCAACCCAACCAAACCCCAAATCAATCAAATTGGAACCCAAAACAACCCAAAACAACCCCTCCTCAATCGCCATCGATCGCTCCGCCCCGTACTCGATCCAAGCCGCCGTGAGGAAGCCAGTCACCGCCGCCCGAGCCCGTAGGCCCCGCCGCCGTGTCGAAGCCGTCGGAGCCTCGCCGTGCCCCGGATCGCGCCCGAAGCCTCCGCGAAGCGCGCCGCCGTCCGTCGCCTAGGGACCGCCGTACGCCGATCCGCCCGCCGCCGACCCGCCCACGAGGCCGTGCGCCGCCGCCGTCCGGATCGCCCCGCCCGATCTCGCCGTCCGCCCTCAGATCCGCCGCCTCGCGCCGTCTCCGAGGCCGCGCACCGACGTCCGACCCCCGAAGCCGCCGCCCCCTTTCGCCCTTCGCCTGCAACGTGAAACAAAAAAAAGGAAAAAAAAGGAGAACAGAGGGAAAACGAGAGAGAAGAGAGAGGGAGGAGAAAATTTATTTAAGTAAGTTTTTTTTAATAATATTAATTATTATTATTATTAATATTACATCATCCAAGTTTATTAATTGTTATAAGTTTAAGTTTATAAAGTTTCATAAGTTTTTATTAAGCTATTTAGTTAGTTAACTAAGTTAAATTATTATAGGGGTAACTAAGTTAAGTTAATACTAAATTAATGTTAGTCCCCCAAGTTAATGAAATATTTTAATTGAATGATGATCTTTAGACTGATACCACAAATCTATTTACGCAGATAAAACGTGTCGTTAGTCACCACCGCCTGGACACCCGCGTCAAGGCAAGTATTTGGAGTAAATGAACTGCAAAACTAACCGTTGAAACTTATTTGTGGTGTTTGTCAAACTCTCGTAGCCAGATATCATATTTCACTTTGCTCAATGTTTTTACTTAACTGTACTGTTTCTACCATTCGCATGCTAACAAGATAAACAAATTGGAAAAGATAGGTGTGTTGCAAACACATATGGGATAACCATCGAATACAGATGGGGTGAAATTTGGTCAATGACTAAAAAGAACACTTGGGTGGGGTTGGTTCTTGTAGTAGAGTCTGTAATTGTTGCTTGAACACCTTACGGCTACCTCCAAAACCACACTAACGGAGGCAAGCAGCTTGACCATATTCCAGGTTGGAATGGCAAGAAGCGTCACGGTAAGCCCCCGATGATAGGGTGTATCGAGAACATTACTTTCTCAGACATGGACTTATCACGAGCACAAATACTCAATTTACAACTACCTTACTTTTAAATCTGCAAAACTCATGCATGCTTGTACTTTACTTTCTGCACTTATTATTCATAACTGTGTACTAACGCTTTTTGTCCCTTATAGTTGTTCTTCATTCATTGCTTTAAAATATCTTGCCGAGCTTATCGTTGACATATATTTCAACGTGTTTTGAAATATATGTTAGGTTTAGAGACAGAGTACCCAGAGGACACTACTCTTGAGGATCCCATCTTAGAGGTGGACCCCGCTGACCAGAGTTACGAGGACACTGAGATCCTCCCCGCGGAAGACTAAAGCGGGACTTTTATATTTCAGTATTGTTGTATTTTATTTTCAGGTGTGTTTGCTTCAGCAGTTTGTACGGCCATGCTAGGCCTAAATTATCTGTGTGTTTGCTTTGGACGCTGGTGTTGTAATGTAATGAATAATTGTGCTGCTTGTGAAGATTCGCGTGCAGGGACTTGCCTTCGCTAAAATCACGCTTAGTGTGCTTAAGTCAAGGAAGAAGGAAAAAAAGTACCTCTTCTTTGCTTTAAGCACATGTGGACCCGCTCACGTCCTCGCCCCAAGTATAATGGGAAGCGGGGCGTGACAGCTATTCTTATTTTTAATTTTTTTAAAAATAAAAATATAAGGAATAAAAATTTAAAAATGCAAAAAAATTACAATATGACTCTAGAGAGAATCAAACTCGAGCTACCCAAGTCGTGAACAAGAGCTTTAACCACAACACCAAACTGCTAACATACTTAATGGTCTACAAAAATATATAATATAAAAACCTGTTCCAAACTGCCTTTTTGCAACGAAGCCCGGCCCCCCGGCCATCTAACCCTGGTTTCGCCCCTGCCAATAGTCAACAATTTTTCCATCCTTTGCCCCCTCATCTTCTACTCTCCATCTTCTTCCTCTTCTTCCCCACCTCTACCTCTGCCCTCCACCGTCTCTATTGCGATCATCTCGTAGCTCCGCACCCCTCCCATGTGCCGCCTCTGTCGACGTTGATCTTCCCTTTCTCATCCACTCCTCTCTCTTCCTTCCTCCCCACCCTTCCCATGTGCCGCCTCTGCCGACATTGATCTTTCCTTTCTCATACACTCCCATCTTCCTTCCTCCCCACCCCTCCCCTCTTTAACTGCTACTGTTAAGGCGTTAAAGAGGGGGCGGGGCGGGGCGAGGAGGAAAAGAGAGGAGGGGGGATGAAGAGGAGGAATATGGGAGTGGATGAGGAAATGGAGGTGTCAACGGAGGCAGCCGTGGTGGGGGGTGGGTGCTACTTGGTAGATGAGGCGGAAGGGCTAGCTGCGGCAGCTGGCGACGACGGAAACGGGGAGATGAGGTAGCTGAGAGGGGTAATTTGGGGATATATGAGTATGTTAAGTAAAAAAAATTCATTTTTAAATATTTGTGTGTGAGTGTGCGAGAGGTAGGTTTGAGTGTACAACAATTAAGTTTGTGTGTATAAAATTCCCTGAGCGGATTAGGTTGGAGCGGGCCCTTGAGCCCAAAACAATGGGCTTAAGCTGACCCCAGATGAACAAATGCGAACCCAATGTTACCAAATCAAGTATATAATCTGAATCAAGGCCAATCCTAGGTTTGCAACCCATGGTGGTAGTTTTCCGCATCTTTCTTGATATACAGTGTGTTGAATGAATTATGAGCATGAACTGTTATAATCTTACGTTCTGATGATTATTTTTTATGCCAAAAATGATCGGAAATTGATATTTTCCATTGTGTATAAAAAATTATTATTTTTGTTATTTTTTCCTTACTGCCGCCTCCCCACAAAAAAAACACAAAACCAAAACAAATAAAAATCATCCTTTACCATCTCAAAACCTTAATATTAACTTAAACAAAATTAATACTACACTTTTAGTTAGACTAATCAAATAACTTAAATGAGCAGGACATACAAAATAATATTAATATCATTCTGGTTGAGATCACAACACAAAACAATATAGAATACAAATTTATATTACACAGGTTTCCACTCCACTTAAAATAGTAACATACTAAAACAAAATATCTGTTATGAACGAGAAACAGATTTGGAGAAAGGTTGAGGCAAGGAAACCCCTAGCCTCCTTTATATAGTATTCATAATGGGTACTCATGTGGGTGGATACCCAATAGGCCCAATGGGTCCTATTCATAACACTTCCCCTTATCCAACCAACGTGGTATACTCGACTTTATGAATACTGAATGATTCATTAGTACTACTGAGTATCTTAAGGGGTGGATACTTCTAGATCCAAGTTAAGGGTAACTGCCTCGTTAAAAACCCTTAGCTATGGAAAACCCTGTGGGAAAAACCAATAGCGAAGGGAAAAGAGTACAGCACTCCATAACTTCCCCTGATTTGGGGATGTGTCGAGGGGTGGATACTTCTGGATCCAGAGTCAATGTGGTTGCCTCATTAAAACCTTGACTATGGAAAACCCTGTGGGAAAAACCACTAGCCAAGGAAAAAGAGTACAACTCTACAGTTGACTCCCCCTAATCTGATCAAGCTTCAGGCTTGCAGATCTCCTATATATCTATACATTTATCTCCTATGTGTCTATACATCCATCTCATCTGCAACATTCCGAAAGCAAAAGTAAAGTACAAGCATCACTCATCTATACAAGTTTCACTCATATAAGGCATTAGCAGAAACTAAAGGAGTGCTAGCAAACTTGGTAGACAGCTCCACGTCTCAATCGTCATTGTCTGCGAGGTACTTCAGGACCTGGCATTGTATGTTCTTGGGCTGCTCCTTGGGTGATGAGCTTCTCGGGATGGTGGAAGGATGTAGACTTGGAAGGATTCTGTGTAGATCTTCAGGAGGTGGACGTCCCTTTTATGCCATTCATCGCGATGATCTGTAACCTGCATATGCAAATACATTCAACATAGAGGATTTTTCCTCGACCCTTGGAGATAGCGCAGAAGCTACATATCTATGGTCCAGTGGTGCGCTGGGGGCACTGCACTGTACCTGGCTAATAGTTATACTGCTAACGCTCAAAAGAGACGCATGCAGTTGGCCAGGTAAAAGAGTGTTTCAAAGACACTTAAGGTACTTCCGGACCATATATATTCTTCCCCTCTTCCAGCTAACGGAAAGGGGGTCTTTTAATGTATATCCATATAACCAAATAGGTGTATTTGGTGGAGAATGAAATTAATGTTTCGTCATCAATCATCATTGTATGAAGTTTACATCTTCGGGATGATTTATTAACGTCATCTTCAGGATGATAGTTCATTTCCAGGATAATAGTTCATCTTCAGGATGATGGTTCATCTTCAGGATGATTAAAGTTCTGTAAGCCTAGAATTTATGCCTAGCTAGGGCTTTCATATCATATCATATCTGATAGATAGGCTTTAACAGATATTTCGGTAATTTCTCTTCAGGAGATCCGATAATATTTTGAGTTATTAAAATAATCTCAAATCTTTTAATTTGCTCTCTTAAGAACAATACTGTTTTTAAGAGGTGCAAACAACAACCTTTTAGTATGAGTCCTTTAAGGATCTTTGTCTAGGTTGTCTTTCCTTTAATCATATTATTAATATGTGTCCCAAAAAGAAAGGAAAGTAAAGAAATTCGTACATGCAGTTGAAGAAATTTTTATATCGGTGATGTTGTCACATCCAATAGCAACATCAACCAAAAATTTCCTCTTTTGCCATTCGTTGGGTTACGCCTTGACATAAACCAGTCGATGCATCAGATTCATCTTGTAAGTGAGTTCAGCTCATCTTACTTGATTACTTCCTGGTTTGAGCGATTTATACCTCTAAAACTATAGCAAATTAAAATGCTTATAGTTAACGATTTTATTTTAATTCTCCTTCAATACTCAGTTATCCCACAGGATTTGATATCATTTTTGATACCAGGACTTCAGGTCCAAACACCTCATATTTCATAAGTGAGTCCAGCTCACCTTATTATTGCCTCATTCCACATTATTATAATTTGGCCAAATCTCTATCTTTGCTTCAGGCAAAGCAGAGTTGTGGAAACGATATTTTATATTTAACTGGCAAAATGAAATATGAGAGAATTTGTCGACAAAATGTGTTCTTTCTTGTCCAAAACTCACCCCGACGTACTATAATCATTTGATTTCTCCCAGAGGTGTCTCCTTCACGACGCGTTAAAGAAGTGAAGGTTCTGGGACGGGTAAAGAATATGGACAGATCCAGAATTGGTCCTTAGCAACCAAGTTGCAATAAGGTTCTGGATTTGAGCTCACTTTCCTGTGGTGGTATTGTTTTTTCGGTCTCCAGGAGTAGATCTCTCTTTTTGGAGCCTAGTGGTATGTCCTCTCATCCATTGAGGATATCCACTTCTGCTACTGGTGGATTGCATCCAATATATTCGGTATGTCAATCCTAGCTGGATTTTTAGTAGCAGGGATGTGAAAGTTTTGACAATATCTATATTGTCAGTAACTATGTCTGATAACTGTTTTAACAGTTTCATAAGTGTGGATCTTCAGGATCTCATCACAATTCATGATAACCAGATCATAGGTATTAATGATTTAAATGGTCATTTGAGCTTTAGGCTCATGGATGATTGTAGTATTTCTGTTGAAACTGATTCTGGGACATTAAAGTTGTGAGGGATCTTCAGGATCTCATCAAAGCTTTAAAATAGGATCATCAATGCACGTCTTTGGAGAAGTGAATTTAAATGCTTCCCCTGTTCAGAGTGCTCAGACTCTATTTATCTGGGATATTTACTTCCGATAAATAGTTCTGCATTTTGATGGTCTATAGTGGTGATATGGGGGGTGTCTACTCATCATGGCACAATCTATAAGATGTGCTCTAAACGCTTCCCCTGTCAGGGGTTTTCGGAAACTGTTTATATGAGGTGATCAGACTCATATAAATAGGTTCTAAGGATGCGTTTTGATGGTTTGCAATGTAATTGCATGTTCCCATGTGGTCACCTACAGCTGGATTTTTAATGGATAAGAAATCCATTTAAATCATTTTAATGATTTATCTTACCCATATTAGGGTGTGAACACAAGCTTCAGGGTGTTCGTTATTTTTCCAGTTGTAAAACATTTAAATTTCCCAGTGTTATCCAAAGTTACCACCATTTTATAAAAGAATGTGGTTGGATAATGACCATTTATTTAGAGGATATATTGATGAGTACACCAAAGATACATCATCAGTCCGGTTAAGGGAGTGGACGAAGCCTATTTATATCCCTTAAATACTCTCAAGAGACCTAAAGGTCTTCATTATCTTTAATGATGATGGTATATCATCTTAAATTCATTTGAGGAAGGGGAGAGTCAAGGTCCATGTGAATGGAGATGATCTCATTATCATTTTTCCTTTTTGAATAGGACAATGAAAGTTTCACCCTTTTTGAAGAATCTTCAGGTTCATCTGGTTGATGATGTCTTGCATCATCAATCCAGGGTGATATCGATCCAAAATTTGGTCGATTTTGGACACTTCTGGTGTTCCAAAATAATTCCTCTTTTGAATTTATGTGTCACTTTTGAAAAGTCCATTAAAATGCTCAAGTTAATTTTGTCCGGTAATAGTTGAACTGTGTTCAAACTGTGAAGGATTACATCTTCACATTGACTATTGTGCGGATCATTTTGGGACAAAGCTTCAGGCTTCATTTATTTCTTGAGTCATTAGGGATTTCGTTTTGACGAATATCCTTTTTGAAACTGTATAAGTTTCAGAGAGTATATGTCATCCTCATTTTATTTTTAGGGGTATTCAAGATAGCAAAACATACGCATTAAAATGTATTAAAACTACAAGAGGATAATGCCGATGATAAGTCAACAAGTGACATAGTGTGATGTGTGCTCTTGAAAACATACAACAATAATTATGCTCATTTAAGACTTATGTTATGACAATAGACTTGATTTCAAGGTTTATTTGTCCTCGGGGGAGTAGTAAAATATACATAAGGTCAATTAGACTTTCGTCGTTTGACTAGATATGTATGTATTTTTATATGGCATAAGTTAATGCACTTTCATGTTTGCAAAAACATTATGGCTCTTATCAGAACTTCCGGTCTGATTTTGGCTTGCCATTGCTTACTCCATGTCGAGGTATATCGTATCTTCACTTTCCCATTTAATCCAAGACTTCCCCTGTTTTGAGTTTTCCTTATTTTTATTTCAGGTCATGTTTGATCCTGAACTTCCCCTGATTTCAATATTCCTTATTTATAAAGGACAATGAAAATTAGTCTTGCTAAGGAGACATAAGCAGGGGTTTGAGCAAATTATTTATACTTCCAATTTAATAAGGGACTTTTTAAAAAGTCTATTTGAATGCTCGAGTATAGCTTCAGGCCTTTTACTAGAGTCGTTCAAATTTTATGTGGATAGTTTACCATGCTCAGAGGGGAACAAATACGTGGGTGCGTAATATATTTCTCACTTATTCATTAAGCCACGACTTCAGGCGTATGCTTATATTCAAGGCTAGAAAAAAAATCTTTCCTTGTAAAAATAAAGGAGAGTACTCTTTTAAAGAGTTTAGCGGTATTATGGAAAACTTCTGGTGTCCATATTGGATTATATAGATCATAGATCGTATATATCTGTTTACCGCAAAGTATGCATCTTTTATAAAGATAGCAATTTTAATTTTCGCATAAACCATCGTATTTATTTTATTAGGGAGAGAGAGTGTTGACTTTTGAACTTCAGGTTCATTTTGTCAAAGTGGATATGATATTAATCCTTTTGAAATCATGATTGTCTTATTGTCATAAATATCGTCATATCATGAGCCCATCATACATATAGTGTAAAGTTTGTAAACTAAAGATTATGTACATTTGAATGAAACAAGTATGATGTACACATGCTATTTATATGCTGCAGGCATTTTTAAAGAAAACTTATCGCATGTATATAGTCTAGCAATAGGCGTTGAACTATATTAAAGTGATTTTAGCATGCTTTTTTCTTTTTTCTTTTTTTTCCAGATAATGTGAATAATTAATTACTAAAAATTAACAATCACACATGCTGTTTGATGGTTTTCATTGTGACATTAAAACATGGTATTAAAGCTAATTAATCAACCACGCAGTTTAATGCAAAAACAATGAAAAACAGAAATAATGACCTTAGGCTATGGGGATCAGCCAGCCGACACCGAAAAATAAATAAAAAGTCCAGTCCGAAGTTACATCAAAAATAAAAAGCATGAAAATAAATTACAACTCCGGAACTTCAGAGAGAAGCCCCTATCTTCATTGAGCGAAACGCCTTCAGCTTCTTTTTGGTGTCCTTCGGTCTTCTTTTTACATTTTCATCCTCACATACAAAGTTTCTCTCAAAAGAAAAGAAAAATTGCGGGAATTTAAAACGGTGTCGGAAACCTGGCTGATCCCTAAAAACATAGCCTAATATTTGCACATCCACGCAGATAATATTTTTGCAACATACAACCACGCAGATAATCGAAACACAGGCATTTAAAATAATTTAAAATTGTGTGCGACGTGCAAGAACATTTTTTTTTGAAAAACTTTTTGCCTGTTTGATCCATAATATAATGTTTTATTTTACCGCTTTCAACCCTTTTTAAAAATTTCTTTTAACTATTTTGGGCTTTTTAGGGCCAAAAATAAATAAAATAATTTCTGTGGATGAGCTAATTTTCTGGCCTTTTGGGCCATGAAAACAACCCATTAGGGTTAATATTGGGCCTCCCCGAAAAATAGCCCGTTAAGGTTAGGGTTTCTGGAAACCCTAGGGGGGGCCCGCGGCGTGTCGCCGCGACGGCTGGCCGCGTAGGGCGCGGCCGTCGTGGCGGCGACAGGCCGCGGCGGCGGGCCGCGGCCTGCAGGCCGCGGCGCTGGGCTGCGGCGGCAGGCCGCGGCCTGAGGCCGCGGCGATTGTTCTCCGACGGCGGCGCAAAGGGCGCGCCGCCGTACCGCCCTACGGGCGTGCGGATTTTTATTTTTGGATCAAAAGGCGGGGGAGGTAAAAAAAATCGGATTTTTCAACAAATTTGATCGATAAAAAACAAGTTTTTATTGTTTTAAACATGCAGATCTTATTAAAAATGTTGAATTTAACCGAGTTTGTAAACTTTTTGATCCTAAAACATGCAGATCTAATGAGAAAAGCAAGTTTAGATCTAAAAAGTTTGGATTTTTACCTCTAGATTCGACGAGGAATCTAGGCGACGGTTGGTGAAGGATGCCCTTTTCGCTCCCCGTTGAGAAGATTACGATCTTCTTTTTCTGAGCGATTTGTGGATCTCCTTCCCCGCGAGCCGTCGTCTCCTCCAACGAGCGTGATCGTGCTGATAACGTGTTATGAACGAGAAACAGATTTGGAGAAGGGTTGAGGCTAGGAAACCCCTAGCCTCCTTTATATAGTATTCATAATGGGTACTCATGTGGGTGGATACTCAATAGGCCCAATGGGTCCTATTCATAACAATATCAAATAATTAGCATTTTCGAGAACATATAAGCATTAAGTTGGAACTAATCTAATAAAAGTTCTAAAAAACTATAAAAAAAGATGCAGGCTTACATGTGTGGATAATTAATCTCTTTCACACCCTGGGCACTTGCCTACTTAAATGAGAAAACAGATATAAGTATATATAAATACATAAATAGCTCCAAATATTTCTTTTTTTCTTCCATGTAGCGAAAACCGAAAATGTTTAATTAATAAATTAATATAAACACGAAATCAGTGAACATTTTAATCAACGAGAGTAGCGTGTAATTTATTACAAAAATATGTTTGTACAAAACACACATCATTCGCCAAATTCTATGATAACATATCCCTTTAACTAAGATAAATAGGAAAAACTTTATTCACTTAATTAACACTTATATTATATCTCTTTCTACGTACAACGAGCATACACACAGCATATTAATTTATCTCTTCAAACTAAATAAGGCCCTAAATTTTGTTTGCTTTGCTTCAGAGCTGGTCAGGCCACAGGAAAGCCCCCATAGCGTACTCCCTCTTCTCCTCAACCGATCCTTCATAAGCCAATCCATACTGCATTAGCAACAAGTCCACCGTCCGCTCCTCCATCCTCTCATAGTCCTCCTTCCTGTATCGCGGATAATGCAACGGCATCTGAAATCCTCCTCCCTGGCCACCGCCCGCGCTCCTCGCCCCCTTCATGCCCGATTCTCGACCGGCCATCTTCACCTCCTTCTTCTTCTCTTTTTCGTCCGGGCACTCACCGGGCGATTGGGCGACGATTTGAGTTGTTGCAAATCCGAGGAGCCATCGGAGGGCCATCTCTAGCTCTCTTTATAGACCTCTTCGCAGAAGAGAACTCCCCTAGCTTGAAATGACGATGGCAAGTATGCATATATATAGCAATTGTAGAGGCATGAGTAACTAGGGCAAATGCATGGGATTCACTTACGCAACAGGACTTTGACAGTTGCGTGATATTTGCAATGATACGTGTGATTGGCCCAAGATATTTGCAATGATACGTGTGATTGGCCCAAGTATATGCATTGTTGGCTTTCTTGAACGCCAAGAGACTGCAACTTGGTGGATGCAGTTGTAAACTAATTGGTTATTTGTCTCTTTTGAGCAATAAATATGGGCTATGATTGATCTAATTAGTATATATATACCTTTGCGTGTAGGGTGTGCAATGAGGAAAGCATTGATTCTATGGGCAACGCAGGCTGAATACCATTGAAATGGATGGCCAGGCTAGTAGCCACATCCACATTAGTTGGGGACTTTATTAACTTTGATCTGAAACCACACACAACAAAATTATTGACCTTCATATTTGCCTCTCATGTCCTTTCAAATAAGTTCTTGATATAGCGGTGTGAATGGTTAATACTGATACAGCACTAGGCCGGTCCAATGATCACTCAGTTATTTCTTTAGGCGTGCAGGCCCAAAAACCCAGTAGAGCCCGCAACTTTGGCCCATCAGCCCAGAGGCCCTCACGAGCGACCGATCATCTCCCCGTTCAAATCGATAGCTTGACTGACCGTTGGACTCCTTCAGTTAATCTAGGCAGTTAATGACTGACCGTTAGCGCGTCATCAATACCAGCAGCTCAGGTCAGAGCAATAAAGCGCCATAAAAGCTCGGACGTTACCTTCTAACGTCTCTCAAAAGCCATCGCCTTTAATGTTGGAATTTCATAATTCCATATTTCTATTCCCATATGGTTTTGATATGGCAAACACATTCAATGCTACTAACTCTATGTATGCAGATACAAATCAATGCTGAGTTCCACACAAATGAGATATCACTACTACAGATTTGGGCTTGGGTAACGCCACTTAGATAGCGCTTTTAAAAAGCGCTATCTAAGTGGGCTCTTGTATAGCGCTTTTACACTTATAGAAAATAAAAATAAATCAAAATTAAGGTAAAAATCACTTAGATAGCGTTTTTTGTTAAAGCGCTATCCAAATAATACCTTACATAGCGCTTTTTGTTAGCGATATGGTACTAATCGTTATGTAAGCATTTTTATTAAAAAAATATACATAAATATATCCCTCAGATAGCGCTTCATATTTCGCTGGCCGCCGATCTTTTTCGTTTCCCCCCTTTTAATTCCAGGACCTAAACCTTCTCCTGTCTCAGAATAAATCAAATTCGTGATTTCGCCCACGACGCCCTCATCGCCTGGTTCCGCGGCGAGTTTGCCACGGCCAACGCGATCATCGACGCGCTCTGCGGTCACCTCGCACTGAGGCAAGGGGGATTGAGGGCTCGAGGAGGCGAGAAGCAAGGGGTCTCCGTTGATGAGGAGGACGACGAGGAGTGCAGGCCTTGGCGCCGGCAACTGGCGACGTCGACGACCATCTCTTGGGCTTCCATCTTCAGAATCTCGCTCTTATTGCTCCTCATCGCCGCCATCGTCACCGCCCTCTGTACTCTTCCCGTCGAGAAGGTACGCCTTTTTTATTATTTTCTATTCTGTTAATCTAATCGTAATCCTTATTCAACAAAAACAATCATTGAGGTCGATGCTCCATGCATTAATGATAAAAGTTTTTTTTCCAAACCCTAGGATAGTTGGATTGATGGAGCATTTGCGAAGTAATTAGGGCTACAACTTAGATAGTTGGCTGTGGAATTTGAAGAAGTCAAGCTGTCGAGGCTATTCAGCCTTTTTGTGTCATGTTTTTCTATTGATAAACTATATTATCTTCTTCAGAACATGTGATATGTACCAGCTGGAAGAATCAATTATCACATTATGAAATGTTGAATAAGATAAAAGGGAAAAAGAATAGAGGAGACAGCTCCAATTCATCCCGTTTGATATCATTGCATACCCAGGCTGTGCATTGATTTGTGATGGTGAAATTTTGAACCTGATAATGCACACAAGAAATTTCAAGGTCATGCATCATGGTATTGAAGTAATTATACCATTATCTTGGTTTCCCGAAGTTTATTTTTCTATACTCGTGTCTTATCTCGTTTGTCAACCTTTACATTTCTGGTTAATCGGATATAACTTCCAATGACATTAGGCAACATTATGTTTTTAACATGTTAGACGACAAGCTTGGGTCAAACCCCAATTTGATATGGCTGGAGTTGGATTGGATATACCTTGGGTCTCCCAGGCCTAAGCCTGAGTAATATACATTCTCAGTGTCCATACTGGTCAACAACCAGGCAATGAAAATTATCACAAACCATTGTCGGGAATATGACAACTATGTTGGTGGTTGTTTTTGACCCTTCATTGGGTTTTCTCAGTGAAGTAAATGGGCATGTGCAGTCCAATAGGTGAATGTGTAACATGAGTAGTCTTGCCTTGATTTGCTGGAGATATATGTGGCATGCAGATTTGTACCGGTGGATAATGGCCCTTTAATTTGGGAATATATTGTTTACTCGACTAGGATACCCAACACATCATAAAAGCAAATGCAAGGGGTTTTTGGAGAGTGTGAGATTAAATTCTTTAACCTTTGCTTCCTATTAAATTTTAATATTTATGGGAGATTGTAATAATGGAAGACTTATTCTTCTTCACACCTTTCACCATTCTCTTAGAAAATACTAATCGCTCATCTTGATCTCTAACTCTCTCTCGCATATGCTAGAATTGTAGGGGTTGAACATAAAATCCGCAGACCTTACCTGTATCCTCGTAGATGCATTTGTCCTTGCTATCACTTGCTAGGATTACCATATCTAGTGGGCTTTAGTTAGAAACACCTCAAAGATATCCTGCAATTTTGGACGCAATTTCCTTCCCAATTGTGTTTTTTAATTCTTTCTTTTAGAAAAGGCTTCTTAGAAAACTATAAGATGCATTAAAATTATGTCAGAGTGGCATTCACCTTATCTGGATTTTCAATCAATAGAAATGTTGCAGACATAACACTAGAAATCTAAAAAAAACTTTCTTTTGGATGAAATGCCTATTTTGCAAATCTTTATTGAACTTTTCATCTTGCTTTGCTTTGGTCCTTTGTTTGTGTGGTTGTGTGGCTTGACATCAGAGATCTCAATGTTTCAATCATGTTATGGGTTTGGTTTGAACTATGGTAATTGTTTCAGAAAGAAAATTTGGTTGACAAGGCCAAGTGAAGCATCACATGTTGAGCATCACATTGGTACAGTCTTATTTATATTGGCGAAGTTCGTGTCAGAGTCACCAGCACAGACACTTTTATTATGAAGCCATGTCGGACCTGTCTTAGACATTTGTTTAATATATATTTTCGAGTATTTGCTTCATTTTTTATCCATGTCTGTGTCTCTCTTCCATGCTATGCGTTTCATCAATATCTAATTTTCTAGTTCTCGACTCATAGTTAATTTTAAATGGTATCTCCTTGATATTGAGAATATGCATATTTAGATGGACCAATTTAACAGGTACTGCAATACTTACAGATACTTGGAAGGCGAGATACATTTTTTTTCAAGAGTTATAGTAGATTAGGAAACTAACTTACATCGATACTTCATCGCCGGCATTGGCATCCCTTGATTGATACTAAAAGAATAAGTTCGTCTAAATTTGTCAATCCATCGAGACATAAATCCAAGCCCAAGTGCCCATAACAAAACATTGGAGTTGTGCATTTGATAGGCAATACTGGATTGTGGTACTACTTGCCCACCTGCTCTTATATAGAAAACCATCATTATCACTATTGTACATGTCAATTTACCTTCTTGCTTATAATATTGTAGTACTACTTACCCTCTGTGTGAATGTCAAATTTAGAGAATTATTTATTTTATATATTTAAAGAGTGATTATCGTTTTAAACTTATCATTGTCTCTAATAATTTACTGGATTTTTGGTATGTGCAAATGCATGTGGAATTAGACTAAAGATTCATATGATTTTGGGATTTTTGTGCTTTCTTTACTTTAATTAGAAGTTTGGAAGATGTGCAACTTTACCCTGGTCTTCTAATGATGTCTTTACTTTTTAGTTACTATGGTATTGTTAAATGCAAGAAACTTGACTATTTGCTAAGAATGTAAAAGGAAATGATGTAAATGTTTGTGATGTCATATTGTAATGAAAACAATGCCCAAAGTAAGCAGCTCTACAATTCAGTTTACCATCTGTAAGTTCTGGATTCTTCTTAGTTAGATCAATGTGCTTCTGGTTTAAGATTGCAGGCAAAGGTACATCCGTTCTTTGAGGTCTCTGGTGTCAGATCATGATTTATTCAAATAACTCAACTTTACCATATGGTGAAGTTTGTGTATGATCTTGAGTTGTTCCATGTTTGACTGGTTCACTAACCTTGTTTTACTAGTAAAAGCATATTTAATGATTCTGATATTTTTGCTAGCTTCTTTCTGATGAACTTGAGGCTTTCTTCGATGGTCTTTTTGGAATTGTTGTAGTCATTTTGGAGGCCCACTATTTTGTAACAAGTCATGTGCATCTCCAATATTAATATATATCTGCAACAATATGTTTTACTGGAAGTACACATCAAAAGGCACGGGCTGGATGTGTATACACACATGTAATGTTGGTAGTTAACTTGGGGATAAACATCTGCAGTTATCACTCTTTTCTCCTCTACTCCCTATTTCTTCTCTTCCCTTTGCATATAATCTGATGCTCAGGAATCTGGAAGTTCTGTGTACTAAATAATCATGTGGACTGTGTACAATTAGGAAGTTGGCCTATCAATTACGATGCCTATTTTATGGAACTTCTCTCACTGATGCAGGGGAACTTATATGCTACACCAAAAGTTGGTAATCTTATTTTTGGGTAGCGGTTATGGATCATTTGAAGTTGTGCAGATAATGCAATGGCTAAACATATTCTACTGTTTACTTCTTCCAAAAAGATTGCTGTAATAATCCTTCATCACAAATATCATTTTTTAATTTTGCAGGAAGTTTCAAGGATAAGAGCAGAACATGTTGACGACGTTCAATCCGTTCTGAATGATAGAGTAAAAGGACAGCTAAAGGTTACCAGAGCTTTTGGTGCCGGTTTCCTCAAGAAGGTCGGTATCATAAATCTACTTATAATAATTCATTGGCATGGGGAGAGCATGTTTGTTAAATATGGCAGCTGTTTTTGGGAAGATTGGTGAGATCCTTGACGTCACAGCTAAATTCTTTTTATTAAAATATTGAAATGATTACAAAATAAATTCCAAAAGTAAAACGATGGATCATTATAATCCTTACAAAATATAGACAGACAAGGGTATAGCCTAAACTAGAGAAGTCCCAAAGAAGTTTCAAACATCACTGACTGAAATCTTTTTTTGATATGATCCCTTGTAATTAAAGTCAATAGCAGTCAAAGTGGAGTCTTCATCTTTTTTCTACACTCATGTTTCACTATATAGATTGTTCGGTCCTGTTTTAGTCACTGTCACTGACACATTGGTAAATTTAATCTGTGGTCTTTTACATTGTGAGGCTCTCTTTTTTAGCTTTCGAATAGGTTTTTTTGTTGGCATATTCTTTTAAAATCATAGAGCATTATATATTGGTTGTTTATCTGCTTTGTGTTCCATTGGTAGTATCCTCTGGCGAGTACTC
This sequence comes from Scilla litardierei, assembly GCA_030789695.1. Lineage (NCBI taxonomy): Eukaryota > Viridiplantae > Streptophyta > Magnoliopsida > Asparagales > Asparagaceae > Scilla > Scilla litardierei. Next base: position 148,361,532 of record CM061132.1, on the reverse strand, counting down.
CGTTTTGTATTTTTGTTTGTTTGTTCTTTTTTAATCAATGTGTATCATGTGTTAGTAGTGTTAACGGCAATGACTTACTTGCAGGATCCACTGGTAACTAAAGGAGCAAACTTAGTTCCTTTGCTTGGGATAGATGTGTAGGAGCATGCATACTATCTGCAGGTAGATATTGTGCCTTTGTATTTAATTTTGTCACTTGGTGTTTCACAGCAGTTCCAGCCTTTTATATTTTAAATAAATTTTAACTAGTTTACTTGGTTCCATTGGTGGAAGGAGAATTCGTCCATGGCGACGCTCATGCTGAAGGTATGTTTGGTGATGTGAATATATATATGCATGATCTGGACACCTTGCATGTAGCAGAGATTGAGATCATGATTGCCGAATCAAAAAGGTATTACCTTCTCATTTTTATGTTCCAAGGACTTATTTGCATTGCTATACAGTCTGCTTGTCCATAATTAACAAAATTCGGTTGACCTAGCCTACAAGGTCTTTTGTCTAATTTGTGCTTTTAATACACATGATTCGCTTGCTATACACATGATTAGGTTGTCTAATACACATTGTTATATTAACTACATTGTGCTTTAATATACGGACTCAATGCACATGTTTATACTACTAAAACTTGTGCAAGTCAAATTATATGGTTCAACCCCTACCTGTTACGGCCTAAATTATACTCAATACATACATAGACATATGCACATGCATTTCTGTAACAGCCATTTTACCATTTAGCCTAAATTATACTCAAAATTGTTGTCTTTGGATGAAAATGTGGCAGTCTTTTAATTTGTAATATGTATGAGATGAAAGATACTGCCGACGGTAAGTTCATACAGTCTCTGTTTCATAATTTTTGTAAAACAATTTTATGTAATTGTGCATGTTTACATTATTGATAAATAGCATACCATGTTTTATACCAGGACTACCAGCTTTTGGCTCTATACCCTCTGTTTTTTTAATTTCCTATTGTGACTAGGACACCCTTAAGCTGTTTTTGATTGCAGAGAGAATTTTGAGCAACAATGCACACGAATGAGAGGAAAGAAACGGAATTCCTCCTTTCACTTTGACGGCTAAAAGATGGAACTGCTTTCTAATTCAGTTCAAGCTCATGTTCTTAGGAAGCAAACACGGCCTTGTTTTATTATTCTATTGGTCTAGGTTATGGTCACATTTAAACTTGTTGAAAATCGAAATAGAAAACACCATTCAGAATAAAGACTCCTCAAACTGGGGTGAGGTATTGTTGCTGTTTATATTGGAACATAATGAATATAATTATCAGTACAGCACATATTTGACTCTAATTCTAAAAACTAGAAACCATGACTCATTTTTTCTCCTAATTCTAACTTGGGAACGTCTTATTCCTTAACAAAATTATATAAGCTGTGACATCGTTTCTATTCATCAGTGCAGCTACACTAAGTTGAAGGGATATGCCCATATGCATAACTGTTTTCTGATTATTCTGTAATACCCTTCAGTACTAACAATGTTGATATGTATCGCCTGTATCAGATTGGAAAATTGCTCAATTTTTTGATAAATAAGATTTATCTAAGATTCAGCTGATTTGGCTCCATTGTTAGCGTTTGCCATTAAAATTTTGTGCATTTTAATGTTGGTTTAATTTTAATTAGAATTGGTTGACAGTCATATGAATGATATCATCATATCAAACAGGTGCTGCAGCGGGTAAGCGCCCTGTCAACAGGAGCTCAAAAAACAGGGTGGTTAATGCTCCGAAGTCGATCAATGAAACAGCCAAAGCCGAAGGAAAGCGCAATCTGGATCCTGCAGAGCCCGTTTCAAGAAGGGTTGAAATTCAGACGTGAGAAGCAATTTTGTCATTGAAATGCGTATTTGAAGTGTATAAATTTATTTGAAGTGACAGCCTCTTTTTAGCTAGGGAGTTCACCTTCAATGTCCTCGTCAGGCGCCAGATTCCTCCCTCCGGTCCTAGCGGCCGAGGCCACACCGTGCCGAGCTTTGGAAGGCATCTCATGTAGAAATTTCAAACATTGTTTCATATACTTTCTTGGTTGCCACTGATTTAACATGCTATTATTGGTTTACGTCCATGCACATCATAGCGAAATCTATATGTTCAGGGGAGATTTTATGGTGCGCAGCTAGTCTCGGTGGGCATGTCGAAGAGCTTCCCTTCTTTGAGATCTTCCCATTTCCACATCTGCTGTGCTGTACATATTTGACTCTGCTCTTTGTTAATTCACTCGCAGCAGCCCTGTTTCTTGCCATTGTCTGTCAATAAGCAGCAAGCAGAAGGAAAAATATTATATACTCGTTGAGGCTGATTTTGGTGTTTGTTTGCACAGGCCAAGCCTGAGACGGGGGCAAAAGTCATGGATATTGTGAAGAAACAGCTGGTGTTGTCAGATGATGTTGCCCTTACTCCTGCGTCCAAGTTCTCGGAACTTGGCGCGGATTCTGTGGACACGGTAATCTCACTAGACCATATGTTGCGATTTGCAGTAGGGCTATAGTCATCTTCTATTGGATTGAGTTCAGGTGGTGATTGTGATGGGCCTAGAGGAAGAGTTTGGCATCACCGTGGAGGAAGACAGCTCCCAGACCATCTCGACCGTCCAGGAAGCAGCCGACGTGATCGAGAAGCTGGTCGCGGAGAAAGCCGATCCGGCTTAAACCGCGGCAGGGGTTAGTCCATGAGATGATGTTAAAAGTGGAGGCATTCGGAGCAGTGATGTCAGACTCGGATTATTGTGGTGTTCTCCCATTTCTCTTCTTCAGTTGGAATTTTGGTGTGTTTTTCTGATGCTATTTTATGCATACTTGTAATATTAAAGAGAAATTGCAAGATATTAAGGGGGATAGTGCAGGAATTGATACATTGGTTCACGGCTCTAGAGCAGTGTAACACTGTAACATTTGAGAATTATTTGTTTTCTAGATACAATGTGAACATGTGATCCATGAAGTCAGTAGTACCATGTTTGTTTGATTTTGGGAATCAGAAGCTACAGTCTATTTTGGGAATTTTAATTATACACGTTTGATTTTCTATTTTTTTAATAAAAAAAATTAAACATTAGCCACGGCCAGTCCGTGGCTAATGCTTATTAGCCACGGCCAGTCCGTGGCTAATACGCTGTGCTAGGTATAAATCACGAGTAATCTTGTATAGCGCTTTCAAAAGCGCTATCTTAGTAAAGCGCTTAGATAGCGCTTAAAAAGCGCTATCCAAGCTACCATAGCGGTAGCTTGGATAGCGCTTTTATAAGCGCTATCTTAGTAAACAACTACGATAGCGCTTATAAAAGCGCTATCCAAGCTACCATAGCGGTAGCTTGGATAGCGCTTAAAAGCGCTATCCAAGTGTAAAAAAGAGCGCTGTGCAAGCGTTTTTTTGTAGTAGTGTATCTTCATGCATACTCAATCAGATATATCATTCATGAAGCTGGAAAGACAAAGGCACCTAATCCACGACTTGGATATATAATCACTTGATAATGATCTCCTGCAAAGAAGCTTCTCAGATTCAGTTGCAGATGCAGTCCTATCTACGGCTTTATGTAATCATTGTAAAATTTACTTTATTAGAGTCACAAAAGTCTTGTGATAATATATCTTAGTCATCTAGGTTCCATTACTCAGAGATCTACACTTTCCAATTTAGAAAATTCGCAACTTTGAAAATTGACAGCCAATAACCCCATTTTGGTCGACCAATTTTAAACCTTCGAATTTAGTTATGAGATTGCATATGCAAACTTCCCTAACCGTGTAGATTCTAGAACTATCTTCCAATGGTCGAAATTCTCTCTCTAAATTTTGGTCGACCAATGTGATCATTTTGATCGACCAATTTCAAAACTAGCCGTTTTGATCCCAAATTTTCAGGGACGGTTCTTGCCCGTTTTCCAACGTTAACTACAGTCCACAACCGTCCCTAAACACTATAAATAGAGGGGTAGACCCTCTCTTTCTTTTCACTCACTTTCCTCTTCTTTACTCTCTTATTTGTTGAAATCAAGTCTTTCATTTTCTAATGCTTTAGGCCATTAGTTGTTCTTTTCTTATTTGTAAGAAGAAATCATTAGATTTCTTTCTTCGCTTAAGAACGGAAGAACTTGGATTTTCAACATCATTTTGGAAAGTTGTTTGTGTTCATAATTGCAAGAAGAAATCGATTGATCTCTCTCTCTCTCTCTTCTTTTATGAACTAGAGAACTTCAAGTATTGCTCTTCATTACATATCTTTTACATCTTGAAGTTCTTCTTCTAAACACCATCCTTGAATTCATTCTCTGAAATTTATAACAATGCTATAGGTGTTTTTCTATTTCATTATTTAACAAGTTTGAATCTCTGTTTAGAGATTGTACAAAATTTGGGACACGGGGAGTGTCGCCATTTTTGTAAGTTTGTGCTTGCGGGGCAAGTGATTATAGTGGATTAAAATCTCTACGGGGTAGAGGACTGGAGTAGGATCACAAGGATCCGAACCAGGATAAATCTCTGTGTTTGAGATTGATTTAATTTCAGCACTTGTCTTTTTATTTCTGTGTCATCTTTGCAAATATTACTAACATCTTATTTGCAACATTTTTTATATACACTATTCACCCCCCTAGTGTATTGATCCATACATGCTAAAATTACATTTGGTATCAGAGCAAGGTTAAGATGGCAGCAAGTTCCTCAGCATCAAACATGAACGTCGTTCCACACAACTACAATCAGCATCTTGAAGGGTACTCTCAATCTCGTCCTCCTCTATTTGATGGTTCAAATTACTCATATTGGAATATACGAATGGAGATTCATCTCCAAAGTATGCATTATGAGATTTGGGACATCGTAGAGACAGGATACGAAAAGCAAACAACTCCTGTTGCTGATTGGACCGCCAACGACAAAGCTGCAAAAACCAACAACTCAAAGGCCATGAATGCTTTATTTTGTTCCATGGATAAACATGAGTTTAATTGGGTATCTCAGGCCAAAAGTACAAAGGAGATTTGGCACATACTCGAGGTAACTCATGAAGGAACCAGTAAAGTGAAGGAAACTAAGATTTCCATCTTGGTTCACAAATTCGAGTTATTCAAGATGAAGGACAAAGAGACAATTGGAGAAATGAACACCAGGTTTACTAATATTATAAATTCTTTAAATGCTCTTGGAAAAACTTATACTTCTCTTGAACAGATTCGCAAGATTCTTAAAGCTTTAACTCCAGTATGGCGTCCAAAGATCACCGCTATTGAGGAAGCCAATGATCTTTCCATATTATCTATGGAAGATCTTATTGGTAACTTAATGGCCCATGAAGTTACACTACAAGATGAGAAAGAAGAATCAGATCAAAAAAAGAAAGTACTTGCCTTCAACGCAACATCAGATAATGAAGATTCAGATGATATGGCATTTTTTGCCAAATACTTCAGAAAATTCTTTCAGAAAGGTACGTATAATAATTTTAAATCTACGAATACTGATTCTTCTCTGTGCTTTAATTGCAATAAGCTAGGACATATGAAGAAAGACTGTCCACTTCTCAAAGCAAAGCTCAAAACTTCCAACAATGATCAATCCAGAAGAGAAAGGAGGTTTGACAAAATGAAAAAGGCATTTGCAGCAACATGGGATGATTCTTCAGATGATGAAGATGATGATCTAAATGAAAGTGCCAACATGTGCTTTATGGCACAAGATGATGAAGATGAGGTAAGTTCTTTTAATAACGAAGAATTACTTGATGCATTAAAAGATCTATATTCTCGTTTCAAAAAATTAAATAGTCAACATAAATCATTGAAACAGAATAGTGATGATCTCCTTTCTAAATACCAAGAATTATCATCTTCTAAAAACATTGAGAATACTTCTTCTCAAGTTTTGGGTCTTAGTAAAGAGAATGATATTCTCAAAACTAAGAATTTATAATTACATACACAAATATCCGAAATGGATAAAAGTAGTTCATCACTAAAGATGAAATACGACGAGATGTCATCCAATGTTAATAAATTTAACAAAGGAAAGACTAATCTCGATGATTTGCTTAAAATTCAATATCCAGCAAATCATAGACAAGGACTGGGATATTCCAAAAAGGATATACCCAAGACTTGTAACACTTCTTCCTCTTGTGAAAAAACAACTTTTGTTAAACCACAAAAGAAGAATCATGCATTTATTTACACGAAGAAAGTAAACATACCTACTTCCTCTTCACAAAGAAATGTTATAAACATTTCAAAAACTTTTCCTAGGAAACCTACTACAATTAGTATATGGGTTCATAAGGATTCATGTTTAAATGATAAAAATATTTATATTTCTCATTTTATACATTCTATTGTTCATTCTAGTAATTACATTAGAAAGCCAAATTCCACTTGGGTTTGGCTTCCTAAAATCTAATCCCAAGGACCCTCAAACAAAGGGTACCAATGCTTAATGTTTTATCTTTCAGGTACCTAAGAAAGAAAGATGGATTTTGGACAGTGGATGTTTAAAACATATGACAGAAAATGTCAACTTACTTTCAAACAATAAATATAAAGATGGAGGCACAGTTACCTTTGGTGACAACAAGAAAGGAAAAATCATAGGAACTTGAACAGTTGGTAATACTAATCAGCCTATCATTGAGAATGTTCACCTGGTTGACAGTTTGAAACACAACTTACTTTCCATTAGTCAATTATGTGATATAAACTACAAAATAGTTTTTGAACAAAATGATTGCATCATTTATGATTCTGATATGTCATCTATCTTATTTCATGGTAAGCGTAAGAATAACATATATATCTTATGCATGTCTGTTACCATTCATAATCATTGTTTAATGATTACATCAGATGATACTCTTTTATGGCATAAACGTTTTGGACATACTAATTTCAAAAATCTAGCACGTATTTCAAAACACAAGTTAGTTAATGGAATGCCAAATATTTCTTTCAAACACAAACATTTATGTGATGCTTGTCAACAAGGAAAAATGCACAAATCTTCTTTTAAATCAAAGGACGTTATCTCAATAAATAGACCATTAGAACTCTTACATTTAGATTTGTTTGGTCCTTCAAGAATAGCTTCTTTGAATAGAAGTAGATATGCATTTGTCATTGTTGATGATTATTCAAGATATACTTGGGTTATATTCTTACAAAACAAGAATGATGCATTTGAAGAATTTTCAATATTTTGTAAAAAGATACAAAAAATCAAATCCTCTAACATTGTCACTATTCGTAGTGATCATGGAGGAGAATTTGAAAATAAATATTTTACCAATTTTTGTAATGAAAATGGCATTACTCATAATTTTTCTTTTCCTCGTGCTCCTCCTCAGAATGGAGTAGTAGAAAGAAAAAATAGAACTTTACAAGAATGTGCAAGAACAATGCTTTGTGATAGTAAGTTACCGAAATATTTTTGGGCTGAAGCTGTCGCAACTGCTTTTTACGTTATGAATAAAGTTCGTATAAGGCCATTACTTAATAAAACCTGTTTTGAATTATTCTTTAATCGCATTCCACGTGTATTATATTTTAAAGTGTTTGGATGTAAATGTTTTATTCTTAATACTAAAGATGCACTTGATAAATTTGATTCGAAATCTGATGAATGTATTTTTGTTGGATACTCAACACGTAGCAAAGCCTACAGAGTATATAACAAAAGAACTTCAACAGTTGAAGAATCACTGCATGTCACATTTGATGAGAATCCCTCATCTAATTCTCCCATTATTGATGATGAAGAGAATATATTACCTTTATCTAATTCTCTAGATAATATCAAACTTGATGAAATTGATGCTACTAATCATTCTGTTGAGTCTATTTCAGATAATACAGATCTTCCCAAGGCTTTTGCACAAGTTCCAAATCATCCATCAGAATTAATCATTGGAGATATCACAGATGGAGTTAGAACTCGTCGTCAAATTGAACAAATGGCACATTGTGCTTTCCTTTCATCCATTGAACCAAAGAACATCAAAGATGCATGTGAAGACAGTTCATGGATTATCGCTATGCAGGAAGAACTCAATCAATTTCAACGAAATGATGTTTGGGAATTAGTTCCCAGACCAACAGCTCATTCAATTATTGGTACCAAGTGGGTATTCAAAAATAAATTGGATGAATCTGGTCAGGTAATTAGAAACAAGGCACGATTGGTTGCACAAAGTTATAATCAAGAAGAAGGTATTGATTATGATGAAACATATGCACCCGTTGCTCGTCTTGAGTCTATCCGCATGTTGTTATCATTTGCATGTTTTAAAAATTTTAAATTATTTCAAATGGATGTCAAAAGTGCTTTTTAAATGGATTTCTTAAGGAGGAAGTTTATGTTGAACAACCTCCTGGTTTTCATCATGAAAATTTTGAAAATCATGTTTTCAAATTAAAGAAAGCTCTTTATGGTCTCAAACAAGCACCTCGTGCTTGGTATGAAAGACTTAAAAGCTATCTTTTAAATTCTGGTTATAATATTGGTAAAATAGATTCCACTCTTTTTATTAAAAATATTAAATCTGACATAATCATTATTCAAATATACGTTGATGATATTATTTTTGGTTCTACTAATGAATCTCTTTGTCAAGATTTTTAAGATTATGCAGAAATAATTTGAGATGAGTCACATGGGTGAACTCAATTACTTCCTCGGTCTTCAAATCAAACAATTGAAGGAAGAAATCTTCATTCACCAAAGCAAGTACTCTAAAGAACTCATCAAGCGTTTTGGTTTAGAAAGTTCTGCAGAAAAACGTACTCCAATGAGTACATCTACATCTCTCGACAAAGACTTAAATGGTAAGAGTGTTGATCAACGTCTTTACAGAGGTATGATTGGCTCTCTACTCTATTTAACTGCTAGTAGACCAGATATTATGTTTTCCGTATGTTTATGTGCACGTTTCAGGCAGATCCTAAATTTTCACACTTAACTGCCGTAAAAAGGATTATTAGATATATTAAGCACACTTCTGATTTTGGTTTATTTTATCCCAAGTCAAGCACATTTGATTTATTATCCTATAGTGATGCAGATTTTGCTGGTTGCAAATCAGATCGTAAAAGTACCAGTGGTACTTGCCACTTTTTAGGTCATGCTTTAGTTTCTTGGTTTAGCAAAAAGCAAAATTCTGTTTCATTATCTACAACCGAGGCAGAATATATTGCCGCCGGTTTAGCTTGTGCTCAAATCTTATGGATGAAACAAACTATTTTAGACTATGGTATTGATTTCTCTACTTGCCCTATTATGTGTGATAATATTAGTGCTATTAATCTTTCTAAAAATCCTGTGCATCATTCTCGTACAAAACATATTGATGTACGTCATCATTTTCTAGATGATCATGTTCAGAAAGGAGATATAGTTCTTAAATTTATAGCTACTGAACATCAGACAGCTGATATTTTGACCAAACCATTGAAAGAAGATACTTTTATTAAGCTTCGTAGGAAATTAGGGATTATTAGTGAATCGGACTTATGATACATTCTTCGCCGGCCTATTTTCGATCTCCGGCGGCTACGCAACACTTCTGGCTCTTGGAGAACATCCCCTTCCATCCCGAACGACATATTGATTTTAGCGACCATGGGTTCTCCCGGCTTTTGAGCCCCCTTCATTCCGCCGGTTTGGTTGGTCTCTGGTTTACTTCCAACCGAACCCCGTACTTCCCTGCTCTGGTTCAAGAATTTTATGCCAATTTAGACTCCTCCCTACATGCTGGTATGCTATCTCTTACCACCATTGTCAATGGGTTCTACTTTCGATTAACTGGTCCTATGTTATCACGTCTACTGCAACTACCCCAGACCCATGTCCAGTCTCTGCCCACTAATCTCAATGACCCCGCCATTAAGCTTCTCTTGTCCACGGATTTTCGCCCCAAACGTTCTGCGGCCACCCTTCATCCCCCTGCCCGTATGATGGTTAAAATCATCTCACCAATCTCGCTCCCAAAATCGGTTCCCTCAATTATGTCAGCACCAAGACCGCACGTTGTCTATATGCTTTGATGGGTGAACTTCCTATATGTTGGGGTTCTGTTTTGCTTGACTCATTGGCCAAACCTGTTAAGTCTCACATTTTCTTGCCTTCCCTGATTACTAGAATCTTAGAAGACTTTCAGATTCCATTTGCCAACTCTGCCCCTATCTTTAATCCGGTTGATTTCACTTCTGCAACCTTAACCCACATGCAACTAGTCCTCTCTGACACCTCCGAACCTGATGATGATGATTCCGATGCCCATGCCTCTGCCCATGACGCATCTCCCACTCCCTCCCGTCCAGTTACTAGATCCATGTCTCGCTCTCCACGCACTCGTACTTGCTCTCCGCGACCCCGTCCCACTCCTACCCCCACCCCACTCCCACTTCCCATACCCCCTGCTCTTCTCGCACTCGTGGCCGTGTTCCGGTTCGGAAACGGTATTCCCAGTCTGCGGCTTCTCCTACTACTCCCATTACCCCGACATCTGGTCATGATGCTATCCTTGGTGAGATTCGTGCACTGCGTCATTCCGTGACTCGCGGATTTCAGGATCTTCAGGGAGAGATCCACGATGGTTTTCGTGGCATTCAGACCCATTTGAGTTCCGGTGATGCTACGTTACAGGATCATAACAAACGGATGGATGATCTTACCACTGTTGTTGCCTCGTTGGCAAATCACTTTGAGTCGCTCCACTTTCGGGACACTCGTCGTTCGACCGACGTGTTCTGGTTATAATACGATGTTGTCTTGGCTATTCTGTCATTCTTATCACCTATTTCTTTTGCTATGTACCTTGGTACTGTGTTACATGTTCTGTACAACTTTTTCCTGCCCATATCATGCTCATTTTTGTCTAACTAACTTTATTTTTGTACTAGGTTTCATCCTTGGCACACATCTATTTTTTATCTCCACTATATTCTCTGTTCATACACACCACCACGTATCCCTGTTGGTCATTTCGCCCCTTGCCACATGACAGATCTCTAGTGTCCTCATTTACATGTTGTTTGGACGCTCACTTTTTGATCACTCTTTTTTCCACATAGTCACATACATGGATATCAAACTCTGTCCTTATTTTGGTCCACTTTTAATATGTACATATTATGGTCTGCTCTTAATATTTTTTATTATTATCTACCTGATTCTTACATTTTTTCATGGCATGTCCACTCTATTTTTTTACACTTGCCTACCCTCCATATTTTTATATCTCTCATTCGGCAATATATTTAGGCCTATACTCATTTTCTTTTGTCCCCATTTATATTTCCCTCAAATTTTCTCGCTTATTCTTTTTTGGACTAGCTCTACTTTGCCTCTTTTTGAGGATTCCAAAGGGGGAGAATATATTTCATCTACTCAGGGTGAGTATTCACAAACTCCACATATTCAGGGGGAGTATATCTGATATGTTCAATTTTAACGATATATATTTTTTCATGTTTGTCATCATCAAAAAGGGGGAGAATGTTGGAATTTCATAATTCCATATTTCTATTCCCATATGGTTTTGATATGACAAACACATTCAGTGCTACTAACTCTATGTATGCAGATACAAATCAATGCTGAGTTCCACACAAATGAGATATCTTCATGCATACTCAATCAGATATATCATTCATGAAGCTGGAAAGACAAAGGCACCTAATCCACGACTTGGATATATAATCACTTGATAAGGATCTCCTGCAAAGAAGCTTCTCAGATTCAGTTGCAGATGCAGTCCTATCTACGGTTTTATGTAATCATTGTAAAATTTACTTTATTAGAGTCACAAAAGCCTTGTGATAATATATCTTAGTCATCTAGGTTCCATTACTCAGAGATCTACACTTCCCAATTTTGAAAATTCGCAACTTTGAAAATTGGCAGCCAATAACCCCATTTTGGTCGACCAATTTTAAACCTTCGAATTTGGTTATGGGATTGCATATGCAAACTCCCCTAACCGTGTAGATTCTAGAACTGTCTTCCAACGGTCGAAATTCTCTCTCTAAATTTTGGTCGACCAATGTGGTCATTTTGGTCGACTAATTTCAAAACTAGCCGTTTTGATCCCAAATTTTCAGGGACGGTTCTTGCCCGTTTTCCAACGTTAACTACAGTCCCCAACCGTCCCTAAACACTATAAATAGAGGGGTAGACCCTCTCTTTCTTTTCACTCACTTTCTTCTTCTTTACTCTCTTATTTGTTGAAATCAAGTCTTCCATTTTCTAAAGCTTTAGGCCATTAGTTGTTCTTTTCTTATTTGTAAGAAGACATCATTAGATTTCTTTCTTCGTTTAAGAACGAAAGAACTTGGATTTTCAACATCATTTTGGAAAGTTTTTTGTGTTCATAATTGCAAGAAGAAATCGATTGATCTCTCTCTCTTCTTTTATGAACCAGAGAACTTCAAGTGTTGCTCTTCATTACATATCTTTTACATCTTGAAGTTCTTCTTCTAAACACCATCCTTGAATTCATTCTCTGAAATTTATAACAAGGCTATATGTGTTTTTCTATTTCATTATTTAACAGGTTTGAATCTCTGTTTAGAGATTGTACAAAGTTTGGGACACGAGGAGTGTCGCCATTTTTGTAAGTTTGTGCTTGCGGGGCAAGTGATTATAGTGGATTAAAATCTCTACGGGATAGAGGACTGGAGTAGGATCACAAGGATCCAAACCAGGATAAATCTCCGTGTTTGTGATTGATTTAATTTCAGCACTTGTCTTTTTATTTCTGTGCCATCTTTGCAAATATTACTAACATCTTATTTGCAACATTTTTTATATACACTATTCACCCCCCCTCTAGTGTATTGATCCATACAGGCTAAAATTACATTTAAATATTCTATCGGGTAACGCGAGAATGGATTTTTTTGGAGGACAATTCCAGAGACATTCTCTCAGACATTCTCTAATAACCAGATTTCCTTATATCGGTATCTACTCCACCTAAACTTCACATTTCCTCCATAACTCGGTGCGATAACTATCGTGAATCTCTCAATAGATCGGCCATAGTCATCTAACTAAAGCATCGAAGGGGAATAGGTCAGACCCCAGATCCAACCCTCTCTAATGAGCTTCTCGTGTTGCAGGAAATTGAAGGTAGCCCCATGATAGTTCAGATTCGACTCCAACAGCTCAGACCAGGGTCTATCCATCCCAGAGTTAGTTTACCCAGCATCCTGTCAGTTGTCTACGTCACGTACGTCAGCTAAGACAATCGTTTCTTCATCCGACTACATCAGTAGTGAGAAAACATCCGTAAACATTTGGCACCGTCTATGGGAATCGAGTCGACATCCATGTCTTTAGCCACACTGACGATGACTCGACCCACCAATCAAGGGCCTGAGATGCCAATCACCATAGGTGCGGTGGATGTTACACCACACCATGTGGATCCAAGTTCATCCTCTCATGGAATGCCCAAGACATAATTAGTGATTTTGGAGCAGTTCCAAGCATTCTCACGGGAGGTAAGCGTCAACATCAAGGCGCTGACTACCGTGATAGAACGGCTGACGAGTGCACAGTCCCGCCCAACCGCGGCCCACCAATCATCTTAATCCCTCCTCAACAGCACCTGGTGATTCCATCTGCCATGTCAATGGGCCAATGAACT